>JASPKZ010007403.1:497500-665000 GCA_030220185.1 Diploptera punctata | reverse complement strand
ACAGGGAGATACAAATGTTCACACCACGCTCATGTCAGACTACATTATATTTATACAGGGAGATACAAATGTTCACACCACGCTCATGTCAGACTACATTATATTTATACAGGGAGATACAAATGTTCACACCACGCTCATGTCAGACTACATTATATTTATACAGGGAGATACAAATGTTCACACCACGCTCGTGTCAGGCTACATTATATTTATACAGGGAGATACAAATGTTCAAACCACGCTCGTGTCAGGCTACATTATATTTATACAGGGAGATACAAAATGTTCACACCACGCTCATGTCAGACTACATTATATTTATACAGGGAGATACAAATGTTCACACCACGCTCATGTCAGACTACATTATATTTATACAGGGAGATACAAATGTTCACACCACGCTCATGTCAGACTACATTATATTTATACAGGGAGATACAAATGTTCACACCACGCTCATGTCAGACTACATTATATTTATACAGGGAGATACAAATGTTCACACCACGCTCATGTCAGGTTACATTATATTTATACAGGGAGATACAAATGTTCACACCGCGCTCATGTCAGGCTACATTATATTTATACAGGGAGATACAAATGTTCACACCACGCTCATGTCAGACTACATTATATTTATACAGGGAGATACAAATGTTCACACCACGCTCATGTCAGGTTACATTATATTTATACAGGGAGATACAAATGTTCACACCACGCTCATGTCAGACTACATTATATTTATACAGGGAGATACAAATGTTCACACCACGCTCATGTCAGACTACATTATATTTATACAGGGAGCTACAAATGTTCACACCGCGCTCATGTCAGGCTACATTATATTTATACAGGGAGATACAAATGTTCACACCACGCTCATGTCAGACTACATTATATTTATACAGGGAGCTACAAATGTTCACACCACGCTCATGTCAGACTACATTATATTTATACAGGGAGATACAAATGTTCACACCACGCTCATGTCAGACTACATTATATTTATACAGGGAGATACAAATGTTCACACCACGCTCATGTCAGACTACATTATATTTATACAGGGAGCTACAAATGTTCACACCACGCTCATGTCAGCCTACATTATATTTATACAAGGAGATACAAATGTTCACACCACGCTCAAGTCAGACTACATTATATTTATACAGGGAGATACAAATGTTCACACCACGCTCAAGTCAGACTACATTATATTTATACAGGGAGATACAAATGTACACACCACGCTCATGTCAGACTACATTATATTTATACAGGGAGATACAAATGTTCACACCACGCTCATGTCAGACTACATTATATTTATACAGGGAGATACAAATGTTCACACCACGCTCATGTCAGACTACATTATATTTATACAGGGAGATACAAATGTTCACACCACGCTCATGTCAGACTACATTATATTTATACAGGGAGATACAAATGTTCACACCACGCTCATGTCAGACTACATTATATTTATACAGGGAGATACAAATGTTCACACCACGCTCATGTCAGACTACATTATATTTATACAGGGAGATACAAATGTTCACACCACGCTCATGTCAGACTACATTATATTTATACAGGGAGATACAAATGTTCACACCACGCTCATGTCAGACTACATTATATTTATACAGGGAGATACAAATGTTCACACCACGCTCATGTCAGACTACATTATATTTATACAGGGAGATACAAATGTTCTCACCACGCTCATGTCAGACTACATTATATTTATACAGGGAGATACAAATGTTCACACCACGCTCATGTCAGACTACATTATATTTATACAGGGAGATACAAATGTTCACACCACGCTCATGTCAGACTACATTATATTTATACAGGGAGATACAAATGTTCACACCACGCTCATGTCAGCCTACATTATATTTATACAGGGAGATACAAATGTTCACACCACGCTCATGTCAGGCTACATTATATTTATACAGGGAGATACAAATGTTCACACCACGCTCATGTCAGGCTACATTATATTTATACAGGGAGATACAAATGTTCACACCACGCTCATGTCAGGCTACATTATATTTATACAGGGAGATACAAATGTTCACACCACGCTCATGTCAGACTACATTATATTTATACAGGGAGCTACAAATGTTCACACCACGCTCATGTCAGACTACATTATATTTATACAGGGAGATACAAATGTTCACACCACGCTCATGTCAGACTACATTATATTTATACAGGGAGATACAAATGTTCACACCACGCTCATGTCAGACTACATTATATTTATACAGGGAGCTACAAATGTTCACACCACGCTCATGTCAGCCTACATTATATTTATACAGGGAGATACAAATGTTCACACCACGCTCAAGTCAGACTACATTATATTTATACAGGGAGATACAAATGTTCACACCACGCTCATGTCAGACTACATTATATTTATACAGGGAGATACAAATGTTCACACCACGCTCATGTCAGACTACTTATATTTATACAGGGAGATACAAATGTTCACACCACGCTCATGTCAGACTACATTATATTTATACAGGGAGATACAAATGTTCACACCACGCTCATGTCAGACTACATTATATTTATACAGGGAGATACAAATGTTCACACCACGCTCATGTCAGACTACATTATATTTATACAGGGAGATACAAATGTTCACACCACGCTCATGTCAGACTACATTATATTTATACAGGGAGATACAAATGTTCACACCACGCTCATGTCAGACTAAATTATATTTATACAGGGAGATACAAATGTTCACACCACGCTCATGTCAGACTACATTATATTTATACAGGGAGATACAAATGTTCACACCACGCTCATGTCTGACTACATTATATTTATACAGGGAGATACAAATGTTCACACCACGCTCATGTCAGACTACATTATATTTATACAGGGAGATACAAATGTTCACACCACGCTCATGTCAGGCTACATTATATTTATACAGGGAGATACAAATGTTCACACCACGGTCATGTCAGACTACATTATATTTATACAGGGAGATACAAATGTTCACACCACGCTCATGTCAGACTACATTATATTTATACAGGGAGATACAAATGTTCACACCACGCTCATATCAGACTACATTATATTTATACAGGGAGATACAAATGTTCACACCACGCTCATGTCAGGCTACATTATATTTATACAGGGAGATACAAATGTTCACACCACGCTCATGTCAGACTACATTATATTTATACAGGGAGATACAAATGTTCACACCACGCTCATGTCAGACTACATTATATTTATACAGGGAGATACAAATGTTCACACCACGCTCATGTCAGACTACATTATATTTATACAGGGAGATACAAATGTTCACACCACGCTCATGTCAGGCTACATTATATTTATACAGGGAGATACAAATGTTCACACCACGCTCATGTCAGGCTACATTATATTTATACAGGGAGATACAAATGTTCACACCACGCCGCTCATGTCAGGCTACATTATATTTATACAGGGAGATACAAATGTTCACACCACGCTCATGTCAGACTACATTATATTTATACAGGGAGCTACAAATGTTCACACCACGCTCATGTCAGACTACATTATATTTATACAGGGAGCTACAAATGTTCACACCACGCTCATGTCAGACTACATTATTATATTTATACAGGGAGATACAAATGTTCACACCACGCTCATGTCAGACTACATTATATTTATACAGGGGGATACAAATGTTCACACCACGCTCATGTCAGACTACATTATATTTATACAGGGAGATACAAATGTTCACACCACGCTCGTGTCAGACTACATTATATTTATACAGGGAGATACAAATGTTCACACCACGCTCGTGTCAGACTACATTATATTTATACAGGGAGATACAAATGTTCACACCACGCTCATGTCAGACTACATTATATTTATACAGGGAGATACAAATGTTCACACCACGCTCATGTCAGACTACATTATATTTATACAGGGAGCTACAAATGTTCACACCACGCTCATGTCAGCCTACATTATATTTATACAGGGAGATACAAATGTTCACACCACGCTCAAGTCAGACTACATTATATTTATACAGGGAGATACAAATGTTCACACCACGCTCATGTCAGACTACTTTATATTTATACAGGGAGATACAAATGTTCACACCACGCTCATGTCAGACTACATTATATTTATACAGGGAGATACAAATGTTCACACCACGCTCATGTCAGACTACATTATATTTATACAGGGAGATACAAATGTTCACACCACGCTCATGTCAGACTACATTATATTTATACAGGGAGATACAAATGTTCACACCACGCTCATGTCAGGCTACATTATATTTATACAGGGAGATACAAATGTTCACACCACGCTCATGTCAGACTACATTATATTTATACAGGGAGATACAAATGTTCACACACCACGCTCATGTCAGACTACATTATATTTATACAGGGAGATACAAATGTTCACACCACGCTCATGTCAGACTACTTTATATTTATACAGGGAGATACAAATGTTCACACCACGCTCATGTCAGACTACATTATATTTATACAGGGAGATACAAATGTTCACACCACGCTCATGTCAGACTACATTATATTTATACAGGGAGATACAAATCGTCGTTTACATCGTTTGAGGTATGAAATATGAATCAATGTGTGGGTCTATAGTATATCCGAGCTATACTATATACATAAGTTCCTGTTGTACAGTAAACAAACTTGCAAAAACTTCGCCGACACCGTCTATTGGGGGAACCGTGATACTAATTTTACTCGCCATATGACTGAATTGTCTGTGGAAGTATCAATGACAAAACAATTTTTCTTAGGCTACATTATATTTTACGGGAAATAAGATTGAATATAAAATAAGATGGTACAATAATATTAGTAACTTCCATTTGTTATTAATTTATTTATGACAAGAATTATACATAGGTCTACCTAATCAGACGATTACGCTGTTTCAATGATGACGATCCATCCATAGTAATTCTGGCCGAAGGCAATCCTTCACTGCAATCATAGCATTTTCATCCTATGCTTTGTGGCTTTACTAAGGAATTGTAGGTGTGGTAGCTTCCCGTTGCTTTGCACACCAGTGAAGGAAGATGATGATAATGATGATGATGACGGCCATATGATTTCGGGGACCGTTTGGGCCTTAACGTTTTCCTGACATTTGTCTTACAGGTGAGGAAAAACCCCGATAAAAACCTCACCCAGAAAAACTGCCCTGACCGGGGATCGAACCCGGGCCCGTTGCGTGACAAGGCAGCACGCTACCTCGAGACCACAGCGGTGAACATAATGGTGACGATAGACATCCTTCATTTGCAATTTAATTAGGTCTACGAGCAAAATATATCCTTAATGCTGACTTACCTATAAGTTCTGATGTTATTTTCACCACATCCTCAATGGATAATGTAGGATATTTTTCACTAAACTGTTTGTTAAATAATAATTTATTTCTCTATGCTTTTCATAGTTTATCCTTTTACGATTAAAATGGTATAGGAGAGGCAATCATTTGAAACAATTGAAATTCTAAGATTCTGCATTGCGCATGCTTAAGAATTAAACAGTGAAATGATTATTTGTTTAATCTATTGACATTGTAATTATATATTTTAAAATTCTCCCATATAACATATTTAGACATGTGCTAGATAATACATATTTTAATTATTTTTATTTTATTTATTTATTTAGAGTGGTAGAAAGCGAACTACATTTTCTTACACGCTTAAAGGTAACTTAGTTAATCGACATATGAAAAACAGTCAATATATCTGGTTTGTTTATATTACAACTGAAACTTAGCTCGGAAGAAGTATAATAATATATTACTTACCAACAACTTATTATCTGGTAGAGAATGCATTTTGGGAGAACTAGTCCTAAAGGCCACAGGTTTTCCAAGCATTAGATTGAGTGGCAACGCACACAGATCCAGTCTTCAATTGTAATTACTAGTCGTCGCTGAACGGTCGAAATTCGACCACAATTCATTAAATTTTTAAGTATGTCACAAATACGTCATGCATTAATTTTCGATTTATTTTAAAAATACGAACGATAGGAAATATGTGGTATAGCTTGGGTAAACCATTTAAAAAAACAATATCGCGCCATGTGACATTTGCATACTATTTGTACTATTATTATGTGTACGGTATATATATATATATATATATATATATATATATATATATATATGGTATGATAAGAAAAATAAATGCCTGGACGGGATTCGAACCCGGATCTCTGAGTTTGTACCTCAGCGTGATATCCATTACACTACCAGGCGAATCCAATTCAAACACTTATTTTTCTTATATATGTATTATATATATTATAGAGTATAATACATATATAAGAAAAATAAGTGTTTGAATTGGATTCGCCTGGTAGTGTAATGGATATCACGCTGAGGTACAGACTCAGAGATCCGGGTTCGAATCCCGTCCAGGCATTTATTTTTCTTATCATACCATATTAAGCTTGCATTGCTCAATGTTAAAGATTTAATTATAACATATATATATATATATATATAAATATATATATATATATATATATATCCCTTCCTCTTTGTCTCTCATTCCAACCGGTCAATGTTCTATGTCGAGGCATAATGGAAGTAGGTGCGAATATGCAAATATATAAAAAATGTAATGAAATTACTGAAACAAAGATTAGACAGGGTTTTAATTTAAATTTAAATAATAAAGTGTACTCACTTTTCTTAAACCACTAGTAATAAATACGCGAGAGTAAGTCAAATCAAATTGCTGCTGCACCATTTTCTTTTTACAACAATGCACTTTCAGCTATGAACGTAAACAAATGAATGAGAACACAAATTAATGAGCAATACACATAAATTCCTCAGAGACAAATTATTTTATTTATTTGCAACACATATTATAGTTTAATTATATATTTTTTGCACTCCTTCTCTATATGAACAATATGCCAAATATCATCTCTTTCGTACGCGCAATCTGCTTAAAAAGAGGTAAAGAGTTTTTCCTTCACGTATTAATATATAGATTTGTTGAAAATGACTTGTGTATATACTATGTATATATAATTATATAAGTTTATCTCATAAGTAATGTGGATTTTAATATAATATTCTGTGTCTGGTGGAATTCTCAAGATGTGATTAACTGGGAGTTTGTTTTAAACGGACGTGCGTTGCTACTTATTCTCAACAACTGGAATGACTTAATGTAAATTTGAGGGTCGCGGGTTTACACACGATCGGACGCCATACTTTACGAATAAGCACGACAATAATTCAGGAATTGGTAGGAGTGGACCATTTACCACAACCAGCATATAGTTCCGACCTTACACCTTCAGATTACAATCTGTTTCGATATTTAGCCCACTTCATCAATTTTTTTCTGAGTGAAGTTTCTGAAATATAAGCTGTAGAAGTGGTAAAGTAAAGTGATCCCACAACAGGCCCGGAGGCCCTTGGGGTAGTAGGAGGTTAAGGCTCCCACTTTTTCTAGACAATCGGCAATTTATGTCAGCCGGGAGAAGTGGTTCCCAACGAATTCTAACAACCAGAGACTGGTATCGTTGGAGGGTAATAAACCTCACTGAAAGATGCGTCAAGATCTTAAAATCTGATGGTCTCTATTTTTGTAAAGAGTAGTTTAATTTCTTGTCTAAAAAATCCAAACACAATTTTGTTTAAAAAAAACTACATCATTTATGAGAGTATCTGTAACTTCCTAACTAACTAACTAACTAACTAACTAACTAACTGACTGACTGACTGACTGACTGACTGACTGACTGACTGACTGACTGACTGACTGACTGACTGACTGACTGACTGACTGACTGACTGACTGACTGACTGACTGACTGACTGACTGACTGACTGACTGACTGACTGACTGACTGACTGACTGACTGACTGACTGACTGACTGACTGACTGACGGACTGACTGACTGACTGACTGACTGACTGACTGACTGACTGACTGACTGACTGACTGACTGACTGACTGACTGACTGACTGACTGACTGACTGACTGACTGACTGACTGACTGACTGACTGACTGACTGACTGACTGACTGACTGACTGACTGACTGACTGACTGACTGACTGACTGACTGACTGACTGACTGACTGACTGACTGACTGACTGACTGACTGACTGACTGACTGACTGACTGACTGACTGACTGACTGACTGACTGACTGACTGACTGACTGACTGACTGACTGACTGACTGACTGACTGACTGACTGACTGACTGACTGACCGACCGACCGACCGACCGACCGACCGACCGACCGACCGACCGACCGACCGACCGACCGACCGACCGACCGACCGACCGACCGACCGACCGACCGACCGACCGACCGACCGACCGACCGACCGACCGACCGACCGACCGACCGACCGACCGACCGACCGACCGACCGACCGACCGACCGACCGACCGACCGACCGACCGACCGACCGACCGACCGACCGACCGACCGACCCGACCGACCGACCGACCGACCGACCGACCGACCGACCGACCGACCGACCGACCGACCGACCGACCGACCGACCGACCGACCGACCGACCGACCGACCGACCGACCGACCGACCGACCGACCGACCGACCGACCGACCGACCGACCGACCGACCGACCGACCGACCGACCGACCGACCGACCGACCGACCGACCGACCGACCGACCGACCGACCGACCGACCGACCGACCGACCGACCGACCGACCGACCGACCGACCGACCGACCGACCGACCGACCGACCGACCGACCGACCGACCGACCGACCGACCGACCGACCGACCGACCGACCGACCGACCGACCGACCGACCGACCGACCGACCGACCGACCGACCGACCGACCGACCGACCGACCGACCGACCGACCGACCGACCGACCGACCGACCGACCGACCGACCGACCGACCGACCGACGACCGACCGACCGACCGACCGACCGACCGACCGACCGACCGACCGACCGACCGACCGACCGACCGACCGACCGACCGACCGACGGACCGACCGACCGACCGACCGACCGACGGACCGACGGACCGACGGACCGACGTACCGACCAGCACTATCGGACCTTCAGGTTCATAACCTTCCTACACATACACATCTGAGCTAATATTTTTCAATAATCTGCTGTATAATCTTACTTCCTTCAAATCACCTACTGTGCATTATCCCTTTGGTTTTCTGACAAGGGATTTCCATGCCCCTATTTCATTACCTATTCATGCCACATACCGTGCCCATCGCAGTCTACGAGACTTGATTGTTTCTATTATATCTTTTAAAAACTCCATGGGCGAAAAGTTTAGAAGATGCTTAGCCTACTGGCCTCATATCCACATATGTTAATCACAGAGTTAGACGATCATCCAGCTAATGTGGGGGTGACATGTGGTCAGCATATCGGGTCTCCCAGCCGTTAAAGCTGGTTTAACAACCTCCACTTATCGTAGCTACTTAATGCGTCATGTTGCTGGCTGGGCACTAGTCCCAAACTGGCTGAAATTCCATGACACCATTTCTTTCCTTATGGAGACCCGAACCGTGCAAGTCCCGTTGCTCTGCGTCAAGGTCTTATTATATCTGGTAAAGATCATGTTGTCTTCTGCATTCGGCTGTCTGTTCATCTTCCAAACATTTTCCTAAGAACTCTATTCTCAAATACTCGTCTTCTTTTTCTCCTAGCTTAAAGTGTGATGTTTCGCATTCATGTAATATTCTAATATCCGGTTTCTACTAAGTACACCGAGCTCAAGTTTTCTGAAAACGTCTATGTAACAGCTGAAGTGGTCACAAATTGATGAGAATGTAATAGAACTGATAGAAAACATTGTATTAGTGTTCAGCAATGCTGCATCACTAAACAAGAATTGGATTGGAGTATAGTGGTAATAAAAAATAGAGAGAAAGAAAACCAGGGGAGACGGTATATTGGAAACATAATGTCCTTATCGTTGGATACTTCAGTTTAAAGGAGATGTGAAGCAGTAGTGTTTAAGAGTCCAACGATCATTTAGGTTTCAGATATGCTGCGCCCAATATAGAATCGATGAAGAGTTACCGTATATTAAAATAATCTTTATCACGAGAACAGTCTCTATAGATACACTCCTTAGAAATTATCTAAGAATCACCTGGAATAAGTATATGGCAAAAGCGTGAATAAACATGTTGGCAAACATGTCGATAGCACGAGATGTAACCGAAGTTAATTGAGAAGTATTTATATAGTTGGTAACTTATTATTAACATATTTTCTCTTCAGAGATTCATAGACTATCATTTGCGCTAGAATAACCAAATTAACTTGAGGAAAAATAAATAATAATTGGAAATATGAATCTTCAGATTCTGACTGACGAAATTATTTGTTGACACCGTGTACCGCAATGTCACTTCTAAAGTATGTCTGGGTTTAATCGAGAGTTGTACATCTGTCAAATGTGACTTGGATGACACTTGATTCGACGAGAGGTTCAAGTACCGGTACTCTCTTACAAACTGACTCTATATCTATGGCATTACGGTCCTTCTAGAACCAGAACCTGACTCAAAACTGTAGCCTGCTCTTTCCTTTGCTGTAAACTTAATCGCCAAGTTTTGATTCATTTTACTTCGCGACGTTGTCTGTATTTTTCAATCACTTCTGCTTCGGTTTATTGACACATTCTTGTGCGAGGATTTCCTTACTTAACTCTCCGAAGAGGATATACAAGAAATGTATAGTTCAAGATATGATTGAGAATGTAAACAGGAAGGGGTGATTTGAGGAGTGTGGGTAATAAAACTTGATAATTCATAACATGTTTTTACTGAGATAATATACTCTGATTTCGTTAATATAGTAAACGAAAACAGGTTTCAATTTTATTATAGTCTTTAGAATGACAGCATTGCTGTTGAAACGCGTTTTCAAATCTAACGTTTGACGAATGGGTTCTATTTAATACAAATCTATTTTAACGAAATCAGAGTAAAAGTCTCCACCAAAAGGTCCTATATATATAATTAACTAACTCACTGGTACTATCAAAGCCGTAGGTTCATGGTCGCGCGAACATAATCTACCGATACATCCCTATCCTGAGCTAATGTTTTGCAATTATCTCCAGTAGGGCCTATAATTTACTTATCTCAAATGATAGTTAATATTATTCTTCCACCTATTGGGCGCTTTATCTCTGGTTGTTCCACAAGGAATTTCCATGCTCCTTTTTCATTCCTCATTCATGTCAAATGTCCTGGCCATCGTAGGCGTAATAAATTAACTATTATTATATCTGGTTTCCCATAAAGATCAATACCCCACAGGCCTATAACAAAGAAGATAATTGAAATTAGAGTCTGAAATGTGTATAATACATTTGTTTTAAATATTTTTAATTTGACTGCGCAAACAATAACATGTTTCAAAACTTAATGAAGACGTCGATAATGCAGAGAAAATAGTTTTTGTTCAGAAATATGTGAGTTGTGAAGTTGTTTGCCCACACCACTTAATTATGCGTTGGCAGCTGTTTAGTTCATGTATTGTGTTTAACTTTAGCATTAGTTGAAAAAACAGAACAAAATGTCATCTGAAGAATGTCCACAAGTCCTTGCCAAAAAAACTATTACGCTTTGTTCAAATTTTTGGAAGCTCTAAAAAAATATAAATTTTACTGATCTATCGTTCTGTTAAATAAAATATAATACGTAAAACCCCTTATGTGAGCCTTGGAATTGTAACATTGTGTAACTCACACTCTCGAACGCAACTTGGACAGAAGCTCTCCATACATCCGTATCCTAAGCCAACGCCTTCCAATCAACACAGTATAATTCACCTTCATGATTTCATGTGTAATAATCTGTCCCTACCTCATGCTTGATTCACCTGCTGGGAAATTTATCTATCGTTTTCCTAGAAGAAGTTTCAATGTCTCTATTTCACTTCCCATTCGTGTCACATGTCCTGCCCATCGCATTCTACGAGACTTAACTATTATTATTACATCTGGTTTCCTATAACGATCACATACCTCACTGTTGTTATTTAGTATTATTCTCCATTCTTCGTCTCTCTTTGGTGAAAACATTTTTCTAAAATTTTATTCTCAAATTTTCGTTATGTTTCCTCCTCCCTTAAAATAAGAGATCGTGTTTCACATCCATTTAATAAAACTGGAAGAATAAATGTTTTATTGCATTTTTAGTAAAACCTTTTTTGAGAGAAATTGGGATAACAAGAGTCCTTGTGATACAAAATAACATGCTTTCAGCCTATATAAATTTCTTTTTGTGTACTTCATTCCTATCTGTTCCTAGGCATTTGAATTAAATCGCTTCTAAACAATTTCCTTTTTTTTTGTTTTTGTTATTAATGTCCATTTTCATTTAATGATGGTGATTGATCCCGCTAGGGATATGGGTGCTTCTTCAAATTTACTTATGCTTATTTCCCTACTGATGTCAGGGAATTACACGCTGTTAATGCATCGTCTCGAGGAGACATGTAGTAGGAAACCAAGCTATTACTTGGATGGAGGAAAATTGGTTAAGTTTGTCTCAGATGTCTGTTTATTCAGAGTTGAGGTTCTGTTATAAGTCCTGAAAATCTCCAGACTGTAGATCTACGGCTTAAAGTTCATCCAGGAGGACTTGTCCTTTTGATTCTACCGTCCTAAAAATCCATTGACCCCGGCTCGGCCATTTGCATTTCATAATGTATTTATAGGCTACGTGTTTAGTTTTATTAATATTTGCTTGCAGTCCCGTTTCTTAATGTTATTTAATACAATCAATTAGGCCTGCCTGTTTAAAATGTCTGCAGCTAAGCTTACAAAATTGTCTTTCCTGTTTATTACGTTTAGTATGAGCTTCATCTGGAACACCATGTTTGTTTAGTTTTCATCTCATTCAGATATAACATCGATCTTATCGCCTTCTTGTTCCAACTGAAGAATATCTTGTATTCATGTACAATAGTATGTCTGAATTTTGAACGACGTAATCGAGAGTTGTACATCTGTCAAATGTGACTTGGATGGCACTTGATTGGACGTGAGTTTTGAAGTACTCTCTTACAACTGAATGGAGAAGTACATTACTCCAGCTATCATCTATGTGACGTCACAGTAGCAAAAGGCTTACATTTCATGTGGAGCCGAACGGAAGCTTCAAATCTTCTCTTTCTGTGACCTAAATTATTTCCACATTCTCACCTACTTCTATTGTATTTTTGACGTTCACATTTAACATTTCTTTCTATAAACTAACTCTTTGGCTTATTATGCCCATAGTTCAATGCCTTATTGACTATAATCCTCCTGGCACCTTCATGAAAACGTAGACTCTATAGCAATGGGACAATAGAAACAGACTTTATTATAAATCCTAAGAAGTCACAACGTATGTAATCGGTTATTGAAGTCTTACTTACTCACTGGCACTATCTAACCCGTAGGTTCATGGCCGCACGGACATACGCTCTCCATCCCTATCCTCAGCTAATGCTTACCAATCATTCCCTGTACAATATACTTCCCTCAAATCATAGTTAATGTTATTCTCCCACCTCATTCTTGATCTACCAACTGGGCGTTTTCCCTCTGGCTTTCCTACAAGAAGCTTCCATGCAAGTCTTTTATTCCCCATACGTGCAACATGTCCTGCCCATCGCAATCTACGAGACTTAACTGTTCTTATTATATCTGGCTTCCTATAAAGACCATTTAGTTCATTGTTATGTAATCTTCTCCATTCACCTGTCTGTTCATCTCTCTTTGGTCCAAAAATTTTCCTAAGTACTTTATTCTCAAATACTTGTAATCTCCTTTCCTCCCTTAAAGTAAGAGTCCATGTAATATAACTGGTAGAATAATAGTTTTATATATTTTCAGTTTAACGTTTTTTGAAAGGAGTTGGGACATCAAGAGTCTCTGCAATGCATAATAGCACGCATTTCCAGAATTGAGCCTATGTTTAATTTCTTTGTGCATCTCATTCCTATTTGTGATTATTGTTCCTAGGTATTTGAATTCAGCCTCTTCCTCAAAATTTCCCCCATTTGTCATTATCTGTCCATTTACATTATATAATACATTTCTACGTGTGACCATATATTTATTTTTTTTGATATTTACTTCCAGTCCTAATTTCTTAGTGTTACTTAATAGTGTGTGCGTGTTGTCCTTTAGTACCTCCTCGCTATCGGCCAATAATACATCATCAGCATAAACTAACAGCTTATTAATACCATTCAGTTGTAAGCCTTCCTCATTCTCTAAAGATTTAATGGCATGCTGTAGTACAAAATTAAATAGTAGAGGAGATAGTGCATCTCCTTGCTTCAACCCATTCTGGATTTCAAAAGTGTCCGAAAACTGTTTGCCTACACATACCCTACTGTTTGTGCCATTCAGAGACATTCGTATAAGTCTAACTAACTTTTTAGGAATTCCGAACTCCAGCAGGATACTATATAACTTCTCCCTCTTAATTGAATCGTATGCTTTTTTGAAGTCAACATATAGTTGATGTACAGTACCATTATATTTCCATTTATTTTCTAAAATCTGTCTTATACTAAAAATCTGATCTGTTGTAGACCTGTTTCTTCTAAATACACATTGATGATATCCTAGAATGTCATCAATATAGGGAGTAAGTCTGCTTACTAATATATTTGTAAGAATTTTGTACGAAGTTGAATGTGATGAGATGCCCCTGTAGTTGTTGCAATCAGTTTTATCTCCTTTCTTATAAATTGGTACGATAATTGATTCTTTCCATTATACTTACTTACTTACTCACTGGCACTATCGAACCCGTAGGTTCATGGCCGCGCGGACATAAGCTCTCCATACATCCCTATCCTGAGCTAATGCTTTCCAATCATTTCCTGTATAATCTACTTCCCTCAAATCATAGTTAATGTTGTTCTCCCACCTCATTCTTGGTCTACCAACTGGGCGTTTTCCTTCTGGCTTTCCTACAAGAAGTTTCCATGCACGTCTTTCATTCCCCATACGCGCAACATGTCCTGCCCATCGCAGTCTACGGGACTTAACTGTTCTTATTATATCTGGCTTCCTATAAAGACCATGTAGTTCATTGTTATGTAGTCTTCTCCATTCACCTGTCTGTTCATCTCTCTTTGGTCCAAAAATTTTCCTAAGAACTTTATTCTCAAATACTCGTAATCTCCTTTCCTCCCTTAAAGTAAGAGTCCATGTTTCGCACCCATATAATATAACTGGTAGAATAATAGTTTTATATATTTTCAGCTTAACGTTTTTTGAAAGGAGTTGGGACATCAAAAGTCTCTGCAATGCATAATAGCATGCATTTCCAGAATTGAGCCTATGTTTAATTTCTTTGTGCATCTCATTCCTATTTGTGATTATTGTTCCTAGGTATTTGAATTCAGCCAATTCCTCAAAATTTCCCTCATTTGTCATTAGCTGTCCATTTCCATTATATAATGTATTTCTACGTGTGACCATATATTTAGTTTTATTGATATTTACTTCCAGTCCTAATTTCTTAGTGTTACTCAATAGTGTGTGCGTGTTGGCCTTTAGTATCTCCTCGCTATCGGCCAGTAGTACCACATCATCAGCATAAACTAACAGCTTATTAATACCATTCAGTTGTAAGCCTTCCTTATTCTCTAAAGATTTAATGGCATGCTCTAGTACAAAATTAAATAGTAGAGGAGATAGTGCATCTCCTTGCTTCAACCCATTCTGGATTTCAAAAGTGTCTGAAAACTGTTTGCCTACACGCACCCTACTCGTTGAGCCATTTAGACACATTCGTATAAGTCTAACTAACTTTTTGGGAATTCCGAACTCCAGCAGGATACTATATAACTTCTCCCTCTTAATTGAATCATATGCTTTTTTGAAGTCTACATATAGTTGATGTACAGTACCATTATATTCCCATTTCTTTTCTAAAATCTGTCTTATACTAAAAATCTGATCTGTTGTAGACCTGTTTCTTCTAAATGCACATTGATGATCTCCTAGAATGTCATCAATATAGGGAGCAAGTCTGCTTACTAATATATTTGTTAGAATTTTGTACGAAGTTGAAAGTAATGAGATGCCCCTATAGTTGTTGCAATCAGTTTTATCTCCTTTCTTATAAATTGGTACGATAATTGATTCCTTCCATTCATCTGGAAGAGCTTCTTTTTCCCAAATCATACTAAGCAACCAGCGTATCTTGTCCATCAATTTTTCTCCCCCTGATTTTATCAGTTCTGCTGGGATCTCATCTGAACCTGATGCTTTATACATCTTCAATTTTTCAATTGCCATTTCAACCTCTAATGCACTTGGCTCTGCGACTAGCATTTCTGCTGTCTGTAACTTATCCTCCTCAATGTCCTGTTCTGTATGTACATTTAATAGCTGATTAAAATAACTTTTCCATCTATTTAATATACTCTTGGAATCTGCAATCATATCCCCATTTTCATTCCGAATTATGTTTGTTCTAGCCTGAAACCCTTTCTTCTCTATACTAATTCCCTGATATAATTCTCTAATGTTCCTATTTTTTGCATTCATTTCAAGATCATTAATCTTCTCTCTCAAATATTCCCTCTTTTTACTCTTTAGTAACTTGGTGGTTTCCCGTCTAACACTACCCAATTGCTCTAAATTTACCTCATTTGGCTCGTGTAACCATTTCATTTTTGCTAGCTTTCTTTTCTTTACAATGTCGGCACATTCCTCATCAAACCATTTCTTGTTTTGCCTCTTTTTTAAACAACCAATGCTTTCTGATGCTGACAATTTAATAGTATCTCTTATAGCCTCCCATTCTTTATTTATATCAGTTTCTTCTTCGTTTGCCACATTGTCATCTGAAGATTCCAGTACTTCAAATCTATTAGCAATTTTGATTTGGTATTCTTGCCGCATTTCATCATTTTTCAAGTTTTTTAATTCATATTTTACTGAATCATCTTTAGCGTTTGTTCCTCTCATAAGCGATAGCCGTTGTCTGATTTTCACCCTGACCAGATGATGATCTGAATTGCAGTCTGTCCCTCTAACTGATCTAACATCAATGATGCTACTGTGCCAGCGTTTATCCACTAATACATGATCTATCTGGTTCCGAGTTTCTCCATCTGGGGACGTCCAGGTGTATTTATGAATATCCTTATGCTGAAATGTTGTGCTCTTAACAATGAGATTCTTTGATGTGGCAAATGTGACTAATCTAACCCCGTTGTCGTTACTATCTTCATGAAGACTGAATTTGCCTATTGTTGGTTTGAATATATCTTCCTGCCCCACTTTTGCATTAAAATCTCCTAAGACAATTTTCATATGATATCGTGAAAGGCTATCAAATAAGCATTCTAATTCTTCATAGAACTCATCCTTGATCTTGTCATCTTTATCTTCTGTGGGGGCATGTACATTTACAATTATAAAATCATGTCGTTTACCCTTTAGAATTATGTATGATATCCTATCACTAACAAACTTAATATCTCGGATAGCGGATAGGATCCTCCTTCTGACTAAAAAACCCGTTCCAAATGCAGGTCTTTCTGCACCCCCATAGTATAATGCAAAGCTTCCTGATTCCTGACTACCTTCTCCTGGCCACCTAACTTCCTGTAAAGCGACTATATCCAAGGGCGATTTATCCAATTCCCGCGTTAATATCTCTAGTGCCCCGCTATTGTATAAAGTCCTAACATTCCATGTTCCTAGGAACATGTCCCTGTGTTTGAGCCTTTGGCATGGGTTCCCTGAAGTAGTCCCCGCCCGGAGAACCGAATGGGGGACTATTTGACCTCCGGAAAATTTTACCCCAGTAGAACCCATGTCCGCATTTCTTGACGGTTGTATTTTTACGGTGAAAGATCGTCACTCTTTCGACCAAGGTACTTATTTCGTCTGGCTTATCACCTTCGACCAGTCCGGCATGGGTAACCCTATCGGCAGCAATGCTACCGCCGGCATAGCTCTCAGGATCATTTAAGCACACAAGCCACTCCACCACGACAAGGTAAAGATACCATGGAGGGTTCTGTATGTACATTTAATAGCTGATTAAAATAACATTTCCATGTATTTAATATACTCCTGGAATCTGCAATCATATCCCCATTTTCATTCCGAATTATGTTTGTTCTAGCCTGAAACCCTTTCTTCTCTATACTAATTCCCTGATATAATTATCTAAAGTTCCTATTTTTTGCATTCATTTCAAGACCATTAATCTTCTCTCTCAAATATTCCCTCTTTTTACTCTTTAGTAACTTGGTGGTTTCCCGTCTAATACTACCCAATTGCTCTAAATTTACCTCATTTGGCTCGTGTAACCATTTCATTTTTGCTAGCTTTCTTTTCTTTACAATGTCGGCACATTCCTCATCAAACCATTTCTTGTTTCGCCTCTTTTTTAAACAACCAATGCTTTCTGATGCTGATAATTTAATAGTATTTCTTATAGCCTCCCATTCTTTATTTATATCAGTTTATTCTTCGTGTGCCACATTGTCATCTGAAGATTCCAGTACTTCAGATCTATTAGCAATTTTGATTTGGTATTCTTGCCGCATTTAATCATTTTTCAAGTTTTTTAATTCAAATTTTACAGAATCATCTTTAGCGTTTGTTCGTCTCATAAGCGATAGCCGTTGTCTGATTTTCACTCTGACCAGATGATGATTCGAATTGCAGTCTGTCCCTCTAACTGATCTAACATCGATGATGATACTGCGCCAGCGTTTGTCCACTAATACATGATCTGTCTGGTTCCGAGTTTCTCCATCTGGGGACGTCCAGGTGTATTTATGAATATCCTTATGCTGAAATGTTGTGCTCTTAACAATGAGATTCTTTGATGTGGCAAATGTGACTAATCTAACCCCGTTGTCGTTACTATCTTCATGAAGACTGAATTTGCCTATTGTTGGTTTGAATATATCTTCCCGCCCCACTTTTGCATTAAAATCTCCTAAGACAATTTTCATATGATATCGTGAAAGGCTATCAAATAGGCATTCTAATTCTTCATAGAACTCATCCTTGGTATTGTCATCTTTATCTTCTGTGGGGGTATGTACATTTACAATTATAAAATCATGTCGTATACCCTTTAGAATTATGTATGATATCCTATCACTAACAAACTTAATATCTCGGATAGCGGATAGGATCCTCCTCCTGACTAAAAACCCCGTTCCAAATGCAGGTCTTTCTGCACCCCGTAGTATAATGCAAAGCTTCCTAATTCCAGACTACCTTCTCCTGGCCACCTAACTTCCTGTAAAGCGACTATATCCAAGGGTGATTTATCAAATTCCCGCGTTAATATCTCTAGTGCCCCGCTATTGTATAAAGTCCTAACATTCCATGTTCCTAGAACATGTCCCTGTGTTTGAGCCTTTGGCATGGGTTCCCTGAAGTAGTCCCCGCCCGGAGAACCGAATGGGGGACTGTTTGACCTCCGGAAAATTTTACCCCAGTTGAACCCATGTCCGCATTTCTTGACGGTTGTATTTTTACGGTGAAAGATCGTCACTCTTTCGACCAAGGTACTTTTTTCGTCTGGCTTATCACCTTCGACCAGTCCGGCATGGGTAACCCTATCGGCAGCAATGCTACCGCCGGCATAGCTCTCAGGATCATTTAAGCACGCAAGCCACTCCACCACGACAAGGTAAAGATACCATGGAGGGCGGGTATTGTAGTCTATTAAACAAAATTGATCATTCATCGTAAGTCCCTGTAAGTCTAAAACACACGTGTCAATAATGGCTTTTAATGTGCTACCATCCCTCGTCAGCTGTTCCACTCATTCCACTAAAGTTCATGAACATCAGCGGAAAGTAGAGGCAATTCACTCAAAGTAGTAATCAGTGGCGGGCCATCAGTGGTTTCACGTATTTTTCATGAAGAGTGGAATTGTTTTTGTCTTGTATGAAGAAAACTTACAATACTTAATTTATGATTATTCCTTATGTCACATTCATTCATTCATTATGTTCTGCTCCAGAGCAGGTCTTTCACTGCAAACTCAGCATTCTCCACTCTTTCCTTAACTCAGCTTTCCTTTTTTGTATCCGCATTTATTTTAATATTGTCTATCATCTGATGTATTTTTCTTCCTCCAACTTTCTTTCCGTTGACCATTCCTTCTAGGGCATCCTTCAGCAGGCAGTTTCTTCTTAGCCAGTGGCCAATCCAATTTCTTTTTCTCTTCTTTATGAGTTCAAGCATTGTTCTTCTTTCACCCAGGCCTCATATTTAATCCTCATGTTTATCTTCCTTGTTTTCTTTCCTATAATCATGTCCTTCGTCTTATTTATATTTATCTTCATCCCATAATCCTCGCACTTACTATTTAGCTCCATCAGCATGTTCCTCAGTGTCATTGCATCTTCTGCTAGCAAAGCCATATCATCAGCAAATCTTATGCACTTTATTCTTCTTCCACCAATGTTAGGTCTTCCAGGTAGATGTTGAAAAGAATAGGTGATAGAGGACATCCTTGCCTTATCCCTTCCAATTTCTCTTCCCCTGCCATTTCTTCTCCTATCTTCACCTTTATTCGCTGTTTGATATAAAGACTACTTATGAGCCCCCTCTCCTTCCAGTTAACGTCAATTTTCTTCAAGATCTTCAGGAGTTTATTCAAATTTACTCTGTCAAAAGCCTTTTGCAGGGTCAAAAAATACTGCATAAACGTATTTATCTTTTTCTGTGTCTCTTTCTCCCTAATTGTTCATATCAATCCAATTGCATCTCTTCTACCCTTTCCCTTTTTGAAGCCAAACTGTTCTCCTTCCAATTAGCCTTCCAGCGTAGAGCGTAAACGTCGATTCAGTATTCGCAAGAGAATCTTTGCAGATAGCTGAGAGTCCTGAACTCCTTACATTTTTTTAGCATTGTTTTTCTTCGGTATTGTCTCAGTCAATTCTTCGGGCCATTCATTTTCTTTATATATCTTGTTGCATAAACGCAGAATTTCCTTCTTTCCTTCACCCAAGCATTTAACCAATTAAATGGAGATTCCATCTATCCGTGTTGATTTCCCATTTTTCATATCCTTAATTGCTAGTTCAAATTCTTCCTTCAGAATTGAAAATCCCTTTTCATCTTACAATAAACCTTCTTCATTTTCTGTATCCAAGTAAGCCAACCGATTTCTTGTCTCATATAGTTCTTCTTCATATTTCTCCCGCCTATTCATAATTCCTGTTTGTCTTTTACTTCTTCATTATTTTCGTCCGCAATTAGCCACGTAGTTTTCCTACCCTTCTTTCCATTGTCCAGGCTTTTAACTTCCTGGTACATTAAATCATATTTTCCTTTCTTCTCCAGATTCTCTAATTCTTCACATTTCTGCATCATCCATTCATCCCTTGCCTAGTCAGTTTCTCCTCTAAGTTCGTTGTTTACTTTCGTGCACTTTCTTTTGGCTTCTTCTGTATTGCTATTTTTCCATTTTCAAAGAAACACTCCATTAACCTAAAGAGTTAAAAATAGTCAACGCGTTTCGGCTACTACGTAATCTTGATAATGTCTATGTGAAACCGAAACGCGTTGACTTGTTTTTAACTCTTCCACTGGGCTCAGTCTTGATAATGGCTACGTAGTGTCCAATACGCAGTGAGTTGTTTATAACTCTTCCATTGGGCTCAGTTTTGATAATGGCTACGTAGTAGCCGAAATACGCGTTGACTTGTTTTTAACCCTTCCACTGGGCTCAGTCTTGATAATGGCTACGTAGGGTCTGAAACGCGTTAACTTGTTTTTAACTCTTCCACTGGGCTCAGTCTTGATAATGGCTACGTAGTAGCCGAATTACGCGTTGACTTGTTTTTAGCTCTTCCACTGGACTCAGTCCTGATAATGGCTACGTTGTGTCTGAAACGCGTTAACTTATTTTTAACTCTTCCACTGGGCTCAGTCTTGATAATGGCTACGTAGTAGCCGAAAAACGCGTTGACTTGTTTTTAACTCTTCCACTGGGTTCAGTCTTGATAATGGCTACGTAGTGTCTGAAACGCGTTGATATGTTTTTAACTCTTCCACTGGGCTCAGTCTTGATAATGGCTACGTAGTATCTGAAACGCGTTAACTTGTTTTTAACTCTTCCACTGGGCTCAGCCTTGATAATGGCTACGTAGTAACCGAAATACGCGTTGACTTGTTTTTAACTCTTCCACTGGGCTCAGCCTTGATAATGGCTACGTAGTGTCTGAAACGCGTTAACTTGTTTTTAACTTTTCAACTGGGCTCAGTCTTGATAATGGCTACGTAGTAGCCGAAATACGCGTTGACTTGTTTTTAACTCTTCCACTGGGCCCAGTTTCGATAATGGCTACGTAGTAGCCGAAATATGCGTTGACTTGTTTTTAACTCTTCCACTGGGCTCAGTCTTGATAATGGCTACGTAGTAGCCGAAATATGCGTTGACTTGTTTTTAACTCTTCCACTGGGCTCAGTTTCGATAATGGCTACGTAGTGTCTGAAACGCGTTAACTTGTTTTTAACTCTTCCACTGGGCTCAGTCTTGATAATGGCTACGTAGTAGCCGAAACGCGTTGACTTGTTTTAACTCTTCCACTGGGCTCAGTCTTGATAATGGCTACGTAGTAGCCGAAGTACGCGTTGACTTGTTTTTGACTCTTCCACTGGGCTCAGTCTTAATAATGGCTACGTAGTGTCTGAAACGCGTTAACTTGTTTTTAACTCTTCCACTGGGCTCAGTCTTGATAATGGCTACGTAGTAGCCAAAATACGCGTTGACTTGTTTTTAACTCCTCCACTGGGCTCAGTCTTGATAATGGCTACGTAGTAGCCGAAATACGCGTTGACTTGTTTTTGACTCTTCCACTGGGCTCAGTCTTAATAATGGCTACGTAGTGTCTGAAACGCGTTAACTTGTTTTTAACTCTTCCACTGGGCTCAGTCTTGATAATGGCTACGTAGTATCCGAAATACGCGTTGACTTGTTTTTAACTCTTCCACTGGGCTCAGTCTTGATAATGGCTACGTAGTAGCCGAAACTCGTTGACTTGTTTTTAACTCTTCCACTGGGCTGTCTTGATAATGGCTACGTAGTAGCCGAAATACGCGTTGACTTGTTTTTAACTCTTCCACTGGGCTCAGTCTTGATAATGGCAACGTAGTAGCCGAAACTCGTTGACTTGTTTTTAACTCTTCCACTGGGCTCAGTCTTGATAATGGCTACGTAGTAGCCGAAACGCGTTGACTTGTTTTTTAACTCTTCCACTGGGCTATCTTGATAATGGCTACGTAGTAGCCCGAAATACGCGTTGACTTGTTTTTTAACTCTTCCACTGGGCTCAGTCTTGATAATGGCAACGTAGTAGCCGAAACGCGTCGACTTGCTTTTAACTCTTCCACTGGGCTCAGTCTTGATAATGGCTACGTAGTAGCCGAAACGCGTTGACTTGTTTTTAACTCTTCCACTGGGCTGTCTTGATAATGGCTACGTAGTAGCCCGAAATACGCGTTGACTTGTTTTTAACTCTTCCACTGGGCTCAGTCTTAATAATGGCTACGTAGTGTCTGAAACGCGTTAACTTGTTTTTAACTCTTCCACTGGGCTCAGTCTTGATAATGGCTACGTAGTATCCGAAATACGCTTTGACTTGTTTTTAACTCTTCCACTGGGCTCAGTCTTGATAATGGCTACGTAGTAGCCGAAACGCGTTGACTTGTTTTTAACTCTTCCACTGGGCTGTCTTGATAATGGCTACGTAGTAGCCGAAATACGCGTTGACTTGTTTTTAACTCTTCCACTGGGCTCAGTCTTGATAATGGCAACGTAGTAGCCGAAACTCGTTGACTTGTTTTTAACTCTTCCACTGGGCTCAGTCTTGATAATGGCTACGTAGTAGCCGAAACGCGTTGACTTGTTTTTAACTCTTCCACTGGGCTATCTTGATAATGGCTACGTAGTAGCCGAAATACGCGTTGACTTGTTTTTAACTCTTCCACTGGGCTCAGTCTTGATAATGGCAACGTAGTAGCCGAAACGCGTCGACTTGCTTTTAACTCTTCCACTGGGCTCAGTCTTGATAATGGCTACGTAGTAGCCGAAACGCGTTGACTTGTTTTTAACTCTTCCACTGGGCTGTCTTGATAATGGCTACGTAGTAGCCGAAATACGCGTTGACTTGTTTTTAACTCTTCCACTGGGCTCAGTCTTAATAATGGCTACGTAGTGTCTGAAACGCGTTAACTTGTTTTTAACTCTTCCACTGGGCTCAGTCTTGATAATGGCTACGTAGTATCCGAAATACGCGTTGACTTGTTTTTAACTCTTCCACTGGGCTCAGTCTTGATAATGGCTACGTAGTAGCCGAAACGCGTTGACTTGTTTTTAACTCTTCCACTGGGCTGTCTTGATAATGGCTACGTAGTAGCCGAAATACGCGTTGACTTGTTTTTAACTCTTCCACTGGGCTCAGTCTTGATAATGGCAACGTAGTAGCCGAAACTCGTTGACTTGTTTTTAACTCTTCCACTGGGCTCAGTCTTGATAATGGCTACGTAGTAGCCGAAACGTGTTGACTTGTTTTTAACTCTTCCACTGGGCTGTCTTGATAATGGCTACGTAGTAGCCGAAATACGCGTTGACTTGTTTTTAACTCTTCCACTGGGCTCAGTCTTGATAATGGCAACGTAGTAGCCGAAACGCGTCGACTTGCTTTTAACTCTTCCAGTGGGCTCAGTCTTGATAATGGCTACGTAGTAGCCGAAAGGCGCTTTAACTTGCTTTTAACTCTTCCACTGGGATCAGTCTTCATAATGGCTACGTAGTAGCAGAAAGGCGCGTTAACTTGCATTTAACTCTTCCACTGGGATCAGTCTTGATAATGGCCATGTAGTACCCGAACGCCGCGTAGACTTGTTCTTAAGTCTTCCACTGGTCTCAGTCTTGATAATGACTACATAATAACCGAAACACGTTGACTTGTTTTTAACTCTTCCACTGGGCTCAATCTTGATAATGGCTATGTAGTAGCCGAAACGCGTTGACCTGTTTTTAACTCTTCCACTGGGATCAGTCTTGATAATGGCTACGTAGTAGCCGAAACGCATTGACTTGTTTTTAACTCTTCCACTGAGCTCAGTCTTGATAATGGCTACGTAGTAGCCGAAACGCATTGACTTGTTTTTAACTCTTCCACTGAGCTCAGTCTTGATAATGGCTACGTAGTAGCCGAAACGCGTTGACTTGTTTTTAACTCTTCCACTGGGCTCAGTCTTGATAATGGCTACGTAGTAGCCGAAACGCGTTGACTTGTTTTTAACTCTTCCACTGGGCTCAGTCTTGATAATGGCTACGTAGTAGCCGAAATACGCGTTGACTTGTTTTTAACTCTTCCACTGGGCTCAGTTTTGATAATGGCTACGTAGTAGCCGAAATACGCGTTGACTTGTTTTTAACTCTTCCACTGGGCTCAGTCTTGATAATGGCTACGTAGTGTTTGAAACGCGTTAATTTGTTTTTAACTCATCCACTGGGCTCAGTATTGATAATGGCTACGTAGTAGCCGAAATACGCGTTGACTTGTTTTTAACTCTTCCACTGGGCTCAGTCTTGATAATGGCTACGTAGTAGCCAAAATACGCGTTGACTTGTTTTTAACTCTTCCACTGGGCTCAGTCTTAATAATGGCTACGTAGTGTCTGAGACGCGTTAACTTGTTTTTAACTCTTCCACTGGGCTCAGTCTTGATAATGGCTACGTAGTAGCCGAAATACGCGTTGGCTTGTTTTTAACTCTTCCACTGGGCTCAGTCTTGATAATGGCTACGTAGTAGCCGAAACGCGTTGACTTGTTTTTAACTCTTCCACTGGGCTCAGTCTTGATAATGGCTACGTAATACCCGAAATACGCGTTGACTTGTGTTTAACTCTTCCACTGGGCTCAGTCTTGATAATGGCTACGTAGTAGCCGAAACGCGTTGACTTGTTTTTAACTCTTCCACTGGGCTCAGTCTTGATAATGGCTACTTAGTAGCCGAAATATGCGTTGACTTGTTTTTAACTCATCCACTGAGCTCAGTCTTGATAATGGCTACGTAGTAGCCGAAACTCGTTGACTTGTTTTTAACTCTTCCACTGGGCTCAGTCTTGATAATGGCTACGTAGTAGCCGAAATACGCGTTGACTTGTTTTTAACTCATCCACTGAGCTCAGTCTTGATAATGGCTACGTAGTAGCCGAAACTCGTTGACTTGTTTTTAACTCTTCCACTGGGCTCAGTCTTGATAATGGCTACGTACTAGCCGAAACGCGTCGACTTGCTTTTAACTCTTCCAGTGGGCTCAGTCTTGATAATGGCTACGTAGTAGCCGAAACCCGTTGATTTGTTTTTAACTCTTCCACTGAGCTCAGTCTTGATAATGGCAACGTAGTAGCCGAAACGCGTTGACTTGTTTTAACTCTTCCACTGGGCTCAGTCTTGATAATGACTACGTAGTAGCCGAAACGCGTTGACTTGTTTTTAACTCTTCCACTTGGCTCAGTCTTGATAATGGCAACGTAGTAGCCGAAACACGTTAACTTGTTTTTAACTCTTCCTCTGGGCTCAGTCTTGAGAATGACTATATATTAGAAGAGACTCGTTGACTTGTTTTTAACTCTTCCACTGGGCTCAGTCTTGATAATGACTACGTAGTAGCCGAAACGCGTTGACTTGCTTGTAACTCTTCCACTGGGCATAATCTGATAATGTCTACGTGGTAGCCGAAACGCGTTGACTTGTTTTTAACTTTTCCTCTGGGCTCAGTCTTGAGAATGACTATGTAGTAGAAGAGACTCGTTGACTTGTTTTTAACTCTTCCACTGTGCTTAATCATGATAATGGCTACGTGGTAGCCGAAAAGCGTTGACTTGTTTTTAACTCTTTTGGTGAATGGAGTGTTGTTTAACTTAATAATGTTTACCACCAAGAAGATCCATTATATTAATTTTTAACGGCATAGATGTTATCCTTCAGTGGATTGCATCAACATTGTGGAATCTTTGATAATAAAACAGCTGATATGCGTGCAAAGAAATAATCCCTCATAAGAAAACCATACGCACCAAATCTAAATTTTATATTTCGATAAAAGGCGTATAAAGTAAAAACTAAGTACATTACTACAACAGACTTCAGTCATCCACAAAAGACAAGAAATGGGAATGTCTCTTTTACAACAGTAACATCATACCAGAATTTGCACGGAGATTGCAGTTTGCGCAATTCAGATTAACTACACGAATGCCTTGGCAAACACTTGCACAAAATCAGTATATTTCTACACCAAGATGCGTGCTATGCAACCACCCAGAGGAAGAAATGGATGACGAACATTTCAATAACTGAACAGCCGTCAAACAGGAAACTTCCAAAACTTCAAAGTACTGGGGAACAAGACTGTTAATAACTTCAGTGGTAGATGAGATACGTTAGACACCAACCACGAACATTTATGTTAATATTCCCCTAAAACTAAAGAGTAAATAATGACACAGTGTACACATATTTTAGTCGAATAATTACTCGCATTGTCTTCATCATGATGAACATTTCAGGTTATACTGTGTAGAGCCTGTTTCTATGTTTCATGATGTTTTTGATTTGTTCAATGTTATTTTTAAGTCTTCCTCTATCTCTGGGTTCAGGTTGATATTTGAATACTTTCATTGACAAACGATTTGAATCCATTCTGTGGAAGTGATTTAGCCAATTCTTTTGATATTTTTGGATATACAGTGGAACTTGTTTAATTCGGAACGTAAAAAATGCAGAAATATGTCCAAAGTGAACAAATTTATTGATCCCGGCAAAATAATAGTAATTTTACGTGCATTTACTATGTATATAACGGAATCTGTCCAACGCGGAAACGAAAGGATATTTCTACGCAATTAATGAAGAAATGTTTATAAGGCGGAAAGACTGGGAGAGAAATAAATTAGCTTCCATTTAATTGAATTCCCGTTATTAAAAATAAGTGATAATTCCTGCCGCGGTTGAAGTAGAGTTTTTACCTGTATCTGTAATTTTACTTCGGCCTCACTGTACTCCCGTTTTGCGAAATATAGATTCGTTTAATAAATATTTGGCGTGTAACATCTGTCTTACAAATAAAATCTTAAATTAGTTTAAGATCTGAGACCGATTGTGTACGTAACTTTCACAGGTAGCGTTCTGAATTTACGGAATAAAGATGGCTATATCGTATGTATCATTGTCATTAAACGAAAAAGTGAAAGTGATTGAAGATAAAGAAAAACAAACTCTCCGTAGTGAAATTATGACTAAATTTAAATTTGGAAAACCCCAAGTTTATGAGATTTTAAAACGCAAAGAAAAAATAATGAATTAATGGATGCAAGGAAATGGTCAAATGAAGAGGGGAAAAATTTAAATCAGCGACGTGTGGGAGTATTTTACTACTCCGCAACCTATTACACAGGTTTTTATTTGTTTTTGATTTTCCGATGATTCTGGCCAGGATTTTAGAAAAAAATGAAATTATTGTATTGTCATGGGACCTTTACAAGTATACAAAGTTTCAAGTCGATCCAATGTTTTTAAGTGGATGAAAATCGTGTTCAAAGTTTCCGTTACGTAGATACAGATTCGTTACATAGACAGATACAGGTCAAGCTAATATAAAGCGTGTAAAAATATATAATTTAACATTGTTATAACCTCAACGGTATAAAAAAATTATGAAGTTAAAAAGTATAGATTAATTCAAATGTCGAAATAAAATATATTTAATTCATAAAACGTTTTAATACAAATATCACGAAAAAAACTGCGTAATTAAATACGCGAACTTGCGATCTTCATTAACAGAAACAGTGACCGCGCGCTTTACCGCTGAGCTATCGGGACACGTAGAAGAGTCTTCAGTTCATGCCACATAACACAGTAGCTCAGGGACTGCACAATTATGACTAGTTTCCTAGTTTGAACCCAGCGCTGTGCCGAGTATGACTTAGAAGAAATGTGCGTTCAAGAGATTACTCTTTTTTGTCGAAGAGTGTACATAAAAAGACATACACGGTGCTCTATAATCTAAGATTGGTTAAATTTTTTTATAATGCGGAATGTTGTCTAACGTGGAGAAAAATGGTCCCATGCGATTCCGCTTTGAACAAGTTTTACTGTCTTCTACTATGTTTTGAACTTTCAGACTTTAACGAATGCCAGTATTTCTCTTTTTATCCAGCATACTTAGACCTAAAACAGTACACAAACTTGTCCAGCTTATAATTTGGCCTCGTATTTAGAATATTCTAAACCCAGTTTCCACATTTATATTTTAAGGAAGGTTTTGCTGTTATATTGTGCAATAGTAATTTAGTTTCAGTGGACATTTTTTTCAAAATATCTTATAATGATTTCACTTATCTTATTATATTTCTTTACTTTGAACTCTCTCTCTCTCTCTCTCTCTCTCTCTCTCTCTCTCTATTTTTTGTTTTGTTTTTAAGTGTCGAAGGTAATTAGACTTGAGAATCAGTTTCACAATATTTCCATACAGTTCTATTTTAACTCCCATAATTTTTTTTTCACGCATTGCAATAGCTTTTAGTGAATTCTCGAAGAATTGATGTTATTCACATGAAAATATTTTTGAAATATTTTTACAGGTCTTCACCGTTACTATCTTGAAGACACCGAAAATGACCACGACAAAAAAAAAAATATATGTGCGTATGTGTGTGTGTGACTAGCGGCAGCAGTTTTTGTGTTATTAGAATGAAACTAGGTAATAGCAGTAAATTAAAAAAGGTTAAGATTCGTTAACCTGCAAAATCGGATCATTAGGTGTAGGAGTTCATCTTAAACGAAAATATATAAAATGGTCTAGCGATCGCATTTTTATACATTTCGGAACAAAGCTCAGTATATGCCATTAAAATAAAACGAGGAAGATATTTTCCAAAAATAAACCTAATCTGTCTCTCAGATGTGGAAGTTTACCTAAAATCCCAAATTAATAATTGCTCTATGTATTCATTGCGGTCCGACATTTTGAATAAGCTGGGATCAGAAATTGAGTTTCTATAATTTAACAAATTAAATGTATATATTCCGCGAATCAGCAAAATTGAACTATAAATTCGATTTATGGAGACATTCGTTTAGTTTACGCAGTCCCTGCATGATATAATTTTTTTATTTAAAGTGGAAGTGTAACAGTTATGAATCCAGTGTTGTATTTAACCAATAACTACTAATTTGTAGTTAAGTAATTTTCCTCCTGGATGACGACATTATTCCCCCTCTTACGCCTAGGTTTTCCTAATGACATTTTTCCCCAAGGGTTTCTCAACAACAATTTTGAAAGCAGATATACTGTAAGCTATTCGATGTGAATGATTTGAATCTCTTTGACGCTAATTAAATAAATGACTCTGTCGATATTAGGACGATGGTATAGTGGTGGTTGTTGTTGTTGTGCTGGCAATGGTTGAAGTTGTTGTGGTAGTGATTGTTGTCTGCTCCGTATGGGTACTCTTAAGCGGGAGTTTCTTCACCGAGTGAGAGACATGTTGTTAGCACATAGCCTCAATGAGTAATAAAGTAAGGTATTATGTGTATGTGGGAGGTCGATTAAATTTTGTTCAGAGGTTTCAGGTACTTGTTTGAGCCCGACAATTTTCAGACTCGGGAATACGGCTTAAAATTCCTCCCGGAGGACTTGTTTCTTGGATTTGTCCATCCCGAAAATCTATCGACCTCGGCCGGTTTTAAACCCGCTACCTTCAGGGCAAGGAACTTAATCCCTAGATCATCAAGGCCATACATCATAGGTAGGTGATACTTATTTAACGACATTCTATAACATTTTGGGCCCTTAGCATCCGAATTAAAATCTAAGTGTGAAAGAAACATTAAATCTTCTATAGCGACGTCTTTATTAAGGCTTGATGTTCTTTTACATGCAGTAATTACGATACGGTACACAAGGCTATACTTTCCTTCCGAAGAAAACAAATAAATAAAATTATTATTATTATTAATAATTATAAGGGGCAGTCCGTAGCGTAATTGGCTAAGGCGGTTCAGGATTTTTAAATCGACCTATATTTTCTGGTGGAACAATAGTCCTTGGGTCGACTCAGTCTCTATTGTAAATGAGTACAACACATATGTTCTGGAGGTAAAGGCGGTCGTCATGTAGGGCTGACAAATCGGCTGACATGTAGTGGCGATTATCGAGAAATCTCCCACTATTCCAGATACCTCCTGAGACCTGTTGTAGGATCATTTTGTTATCATCATCATCATCATCATCGTCATCGTCATCATCATCATCATCTCATCACCATCTCCCTGGGGGTCCGTCGGGCCCCAGCTGTGCTCACAACAGCAACAGGGCGCGTCCCCGGGTGGCGGATAGGGGAACGGTCGGTGGTTTGCTTGCATTCCTCCCGGCTAGGTCCAGACCGGACCCGCGGGCCATTTGTGGGGTCGTCAGGACTCGAGCGACCTGACGTACTATATAGCTCGTGCTGCGCCCCCTCCAGCAGCAAAACGCGTCCCCTCGGTGGCGTAGTGGGGAAAAGGTCGGTGATCTGCTAGTCAGTCCTCCCTTCCAAGTCCAATGGACTCGCGGACCATAAGTGGGGTCAACAGGAAAAACATATGCGAAAGGGGCCTGCTGTCAAGCCTAGAACTATCCCGGCCCACAGCGGGGGCATGTGCCGCTGTTGGCGTGGCGGTGGGAGACTAGGGGATCGCGCCCCCCTATCTCCTGGTTCATTGAACCTGAGACCATCTGTGGGGGCACCATGGGAGATGAGCACCCTGGATGCCTACATTGCTCAGTGGGCTGCCTCACAGCAGCTACACGACTAGGCCTAGTCTTGCGAACGGGCTGGATGGGACAATACCGGGCGTAATGCTGGGAATTACCACCAGGTCGACAAGCTCGAGAAAGGAGGAAGCGCGGTCTTTTTTGGCTTTTTGGGACTTAGCGCCGACTCTGGAACCGAGTGACCCAAGGACAATCTGTGAGGTCGTCAGGAGTTGAGCGACCTGACGTACTAATGCTCAGGCTGGACCCACTTCAGCAACCAAACACGTCCCCAGCTGGTGCACTGGGGGAAAGATCGGTGGATCTGCTAGACAGTCCTCCCGGTTAAGTCCAAGGGACTCGTGAACCATTAGTGGGGTAGGCAAGAGTTGAGCGCCTTGTCGTACTAGTTGCTCATCTGTTGGAGCTTGCGAGCTCCGTGCTGGCCCACAACAGCTGCAGAAGGCGTCCCTGGGGGCACACCAGGGCTCGGCTCGGACCAGTCCAGCGGGGAGCTACTGTACTGGTTCCTGGCTTGGCCTACGGGCCCGTCGACAAACTGTGGGGTCGCCAGGAGATGAGCACCTGGATGTACTAAAAGTCTCACACTGTTGGGCTTGTAGCCTAGCCGGTCTCACAACGGCTGCAGGACACGTCCCTGGGAGGCAGAACAGGGGAATGGTCGGTGGATCTGCGACAGCAGTCCTCCCGGCTAGGCTCATGGAGCCCGTGGACCAACTGTGTGGTCATCAGGATTGAGTGACCTGATGTACTATGTAGCTCATCAATTGCCCAGAAGTGCAAACTCCAACACTCTCCTCCCTAGGGTGTTGGTTTAAGGACCGTGAACTTGAACGTGGACGTGAACACAGAATAGGGAGGACTAGAACTAGGACTTGGGAGTATTGTCAGGACGACCGATGTATCCCAAGGGGTGGACGGATGGACCTATAGACATCATCATCATCTTCAAGGTATGGGCCTCTTGGTCCGTTCCGCTCCCCGGCGCACTACATGCCGCAGGCACAGGTCGTCCTTCCGACGACGTTTTGGTCTTCCTACATTTCTTCGGCCTAGAGGCCTATAATGAAGCAGCTGTTTTGATAAACGATTATTTGGCATTCTTTGTATATGTTCAAACCAATTACGTTTATTTGTGTGTATTTTCTCGTTTATATTATAGATTTGTAGTTCATCTCTGATATCTTGACTTCTCTTTTGATCTCTTAGAGATACACCTGCAACTGATCTGAGAAATCTCATTTCTATTGTCTCAATTTTATTTTTATCAGAGATCGTTAAAGGCCAAGTCTCAGACCCGTATGTTAATGTTGGAACGGCTACTGTTTTGTAAAATTTTAATTGAGTTTCCCTTGTGGTCTTATTTCTCAAATATCTTCTTATTGAACCACATATCTGTTGAAATTTCCATAATTTCTTCTCCATGTCCAAATTTTGCTGGTACGATATCATGAATCCCAGATAATTGAAACAAGTTACTTGTTCAATTATGTTTGCTCCAATTACTATTTTTGTCCTTTTATGCTGAGTTCCAATAAATGCCATTGACTTTGTTTTCTCTGTTGATATATTTAAATTATATTTGTTTATTAGTTTCCATAATTTATAAACTGATCTTTGTAGTTGATTTTCTGAGGAAGCTACAATGATCTGGTCATCTGCGAATAAAAGACAGTTCATTTTCGTACCGTTTATCATAAAATGTTCATCTAAAGAAGTTTGCCATGTACTAATGATATCATCTAAATATATATTAAAAAAGTAATGGCGAAAGAGGGCAACCTTGTCGGAGTCCATTGTTGATTTCTACGCAAGTTTCTCCAGGACCATTTCCTTTATCTATACGAATTTTTGTATTTTCGTATAAACTTTTTATAGCTTTAATTAGATGAGGTGGATATCCTTTCCATTTTGTTATCATTATATCCTATCATTTTGTTATCATTATTATTATTAATATTAATATTATTACTATTATTATCATTATCCACTCGGAACCAGTGGCGAGCATATTAACCGCTATTCCACCGGGAAACGACAACAACGATATAAATTATGGAGCTTCGCATTGAGATCCTTCCTCTATTCTCTAGTTTATTCCTTACGGGAGCAAACGTTTGTTAAATATAGGTCTAATGTCCAATATGTTTACCTTATTTTTTACGTTAAAGCAAGGGACTATGATTTGTACATAATTTTATCGTTACATAGCCTAAATCTTTATTTACAGGATATTTAAGAATCATTTATTCTTAATTTAGTGATGCTGTCGAGAACATTATGTAAGAATTTTTTTCTTAATAATGTAGTGTTTGGAAATGCTTCATTTACAATATAACACACAGAACTCATCACTAATTATGTTTTTATAATATTTCACCAATCCTTGTTACCATGGAAATGGTGAACAATTGAAATTTGTTTTTTGTAGGATATATCATAAAGTAGTAAAATGTTTATTTAATGTAATTGTATTAAAATGCATCGGTATACAAACATTGAGTTTGCAGACATGAATAAGCCATTTGGAGCAACTTACGTTAATGCTGTCTCGTCTCATCAGTCGGCTGGGGCCGGTGCGCCAAGATTTATGGTAATGCTAATATTCTTAGAAACACGATATTCCAATATGACGGTACACCCGTCAATTTCAGCCTAAATTTTCGAAATAATGTAAATACTTTTTTCCGAATCGTGGCTAGGGAGAACAGGTCTAATTGCCTGGTCGGCTTATGAAACCGCAGAAAAATTACTTGGCAGAATTATTCTCGCTTTTGACGAACTTTGTAACCGATGAAGATATTTCGAAGGATTCATACATCGTGTGTGAACATTGAGGATCGTAATTTTGAAGTTTGTCAGTATTTATTTAATATCTGATATTAGATAAAAAGTTACTGTGTAACCGTAGAAAGCAACTTACCAAGTTTAGATTATTTCTTTCTTTTCCCTTCACATCACATCGTTTTGAAAACAAGTCGTTTCTGGACACATTTTATTAAGAAATAGTGTTTGATTACATGTCCTTCACCACAACAAACAATAATGAATAATTATTATGATTATTTGAAAAGGCGACAAGAAAATTAAAATTATGTTTATTCTATAAAGAAGTGTAATCGGTTAAGGCAATACTCACAAACTGGAAGATTTGCTACATTAAATCATATTTTACTTTCCTCTCCAGATTCTCTTGTTCTTCAAATTTCTGCTTCATCCATTCTTCCCTCGCCTCGTCAGTTTCTCTTCTAAGTTCGTTGTTTAGTTTCTTGTAGTTTCTTTTGGTTTTCTCCTGTATTGCTATTTATCCATTTTCAAAGAAACACTCCGTTCACCTACACAGTTAAAAAAATACTAAACGTGATTCGGCTAATACGTAATCTTGACAATGTCTATGTGAAGCCTAAACGCGTTGACAGGTTTTTAACTCTTCCACCGGGCTTAGTCTTGATAATGGCTACGTATTAGCCGAAAGGCCCATGACTTGTTTTTAACACTTCCACTGGCCTCAATCTTGATAATGGCTTCGTAGTAGCCGAAAGGCGCGTTGACTTGATTTAGCACTTCCACTGGGCTCAGTCTTGATAATGGGACGAATTACCCGATAGGCGCGTTGACTTGTTTTTAACTCTTCCACTGGGCTCAGTCTTGATAATGGCTACGTATTAGCCGAAAGGCGCGTTGATTTGATTTAACACTTCCACTGGGCTCAGTCTTGATAATGGGACGTATTAGCCGAAAGGCGCGTTGACTTGTTTATAACTCTTCCACAGGACTCAGTCTTGACAATGGCTACGTATTAGCCGAAAGGCGCGTTGATTTGTTTTTAACCCTTCCACTAGCCGCAGTATAGATAATGGTTACGTAGTAGCCGAAAGGCACGTTGATTTGATTTAACACTTCCACTGGGCTCAGTCTTGATAATGGGACGTATTAGCCGAAAGGCGCGTTGACTTGTTTTTAACTCTTCCACTGGCCTCAGTCTCGATAATGGGTACGTAGCAGCCGAAAGGCGCGTTGACTTGCTTTTAACTCTTCCACTGGGCTCAGTCTTGATAATGGCTACGTATTAGCCGAAAGGCGCGTTCATTTGATTTAACACTTCCACTGGGCTCAGTCTTGATAATGGGACGTATTAGCCGAAAGGCGCGTAGACTTGTTTTTAACTTTTCCACTGGCCTCAGTCTCGATAATGGGTACGTAGCTGCCGAAAAGCGCGTTGACTTGTTTTTAACTCTTCCACTGTGCTCAGTCTTGATAATGGCTACGTATTAGCCGAAAGGCGCGTTCATTTGATTTAACACTTCCACTGGGCTCAATCTTGATAATGGGACGTATTAGCCGAAAGGCGCGTAGACTTGTTTTTAACTCTTCCACTAGACTCAGTCATGATAATGGGACGTATTAGCCGAAAGGCGCGTTGACTTGTTTTTAACTCTTCCACTAGAATCAGTCTCGATAATGGGTACGTAGCAGCCGAAAGGCGCGTTGACTTGTTTTTAACTCTTCCACTGGGCTCAGTCGTGATAATGGGACGTACTAGCCGAAAGGCGCGCTGACTTGTTTTTAACTCTTCCACTGGGCGCAGTCGTGATAATGGGACGTATTAGCCGAAAGCAGCGCTGACTTGTTTTAACTCTTCCACTGGGCTCAGTCGTGATAATGGGACGTATTAGCCGAAAGGCGCGTTGACTTGTTTTTAACTCTTCCACTGGCCTCAGTACCGATAATGGGTATGTAGCAGCCAAAAGGCGCGTTGACTTGTTTTTAACTCTTCCACTGGGCTCAGTCGTTATAATGGGATGTATTAGCCGAAAGGCGCCTTGACTTGTTTTTAACTCTTCCACTGGGCTCAGTCGTGATAATGGGACGTACTAGCCGAAAGGCGCGCTGACTTGTTTTTAACTCTTCCACTGGGCGCAGTCGTGATAATGGGACGTATTAGCCGAAAGCCGCGCTGACTTGTTTTAACTCTTCCACTGGGCTCAGTCGTGATAATGGGACGTATTAGCCGAAAGTCGCGTTGACTTGTTTTTAACTCTTCCACTGGCCTCAGTCTCGATAATGGGTATGTAGCAGCCAAAAGGCGCGTTGACTTGTTTTTAACTCTTCCACTGGGCTCAGTCGTTATAATGGGACGTATTAGCCGAAAGGCGCCTTGACTTGTTTTTAACTCTTCCACTGGGCTCAGTCTTGATAATGGGACGTATTAGCCGATAGGCGTGTTCAAGTGCTTTTCACTGTTCCACTGGGCTCAGTCTTGATAATAGCTACGTATTAGCCGAAAGGCGCGTTGACTTGTTTTTAACTCTTCCACTGGCCTCAGTCATGATAATGGGACGTATTAGCCGATAGGCGAGTTCAATAGTTTTTAACTCCTCCTGGGCTCAGTCTTGATAATAGCTACGTATTAGCCGAGAGTCGCGTTGACTTGTTTTTAACTCTTCCACTGGCCTCAGTCTTGATAATGGGACGTATTAGCCGATAGGCGCGTTCAATAGTTTTTAACTCCTCCTGGGCTCAGTGTTGATAATAGCTACGTATTAGCCGAAAGGCGCGTTGACTTGTTTTTAACTCTTCAACTGGCCTCAGTCTTGATAATGGGACGTATAATCCGGTAGGCGCGTTCAAGAGTTTTAACTCTTCCACTGGGCTCAGTCTTCATAATGGGACGTATTAGACGACAGGCGCGTTCAAGAGTTTTTACTCTTCCACTGGGCTCAGTCCTGATAATAGCTACGTATTAGCCGAAAGGCGCGTTGACTTGTTTTTAACTCTTCCACTGGCCTCACTCATGATAATGGGACGAATTAGCCGATAGGCGCGTTCAAGAGTTTTTAACTCTTCCACTGGGCTCAGTCTTGATAATGGGACATATTAGCCGAAAGGCGCTTTGACTTGTTTTTAACTCTTCCACTGGGCTCAGTTTTAATAATGGCTACGTATTAGCCGAAAGGCGCGTTGACTTGTTTCTAACTCCTCCACTGGCCTCAGTTTTGATAATGGCTTCGTAGTAGCCAGAAGGCGCGTTGACTTGATTTAACACTTCCACTGGGCTCAGTCTTGATAATGGGACGTAGTAGCCGAAAGGCGCGTTCACTAGATATTAACCCTTCCACTGTGCTCAGTCTTGATAATGCCTACGTATTAGTCGATAGGCGCGTTGACTTTATTTAACACTTCCACTGGGCTCAGTTTTGAAAATGGGTACGTAGTAGCCGAAAGGCGCGTTGACTTGCTTTTAACTCTTCCACTGGGCTCAGTCTCGATAATGGATAAGTAGTAGCCAAAAGCGCGTTGATTTGTTTTTAACTCTTCCACTGGGCTCAGTTTTGATAATGGCTTCGTAGTAGCCAGAAGGCGCGTTGACTTGATTTAACACTTCCACTGGGCTCATTCTTGATAATGGCTACGTAGCGGCCGAAAAGCGCGTTGACTTGTTTTTAACTCCTCCACTGGGCTCAGTCTTGATAAAGCTACGTTGTAGCCTAAAGGCGCGTTGACTTGTTTTTAACTCTTCCACTGGGCTCAGTCTTGATAATAGCTACGTAGTAGCCGAAAGGCGTGTTGACTTGTTTTTAACTCTTCCACTGGACTCAGTCTTGATAATGGCTACGCATTAGCCGAAAGTCGCGTTGATTTGTTTTTAACTCTTCCACTGGGCTCAGTTTTAATAATGGCTACGTAGTAGCTGAATGGTGCGTTCAATTGATTTAACACATCCACTGGGCTCAGTCGTGATAATGGGTACGTAGTAGCTGTAAGGCCCGTTGACTTGTTTTTAACTCTTCCACTGGCCTCAGTTTTGATAATGGCTTATAGTAGAGGAAAGGCGCGTTGAATTGATTTAACATTCCACTGAGTTTAGTCTTGATAATGGGACGTAGTAGCCGAAAGGCGCGTTCACTAGATTTTAACCCTTCCACTGTGCTTAGTCTTGATAATGGCTACGAATTAGCCGAAAGGCGCGTTGACTTGTTTTTAACTCTTCCACTGGCCTCAGTCATGATAATGGGACGTATGAGCCGATAGGCGCGTTCATAAGATTTTAACCCTTCCAACTGTGCTCAGTCTTGATAATGGCTACGAATTAGCCGAAAGGCGCGTTGACTTGTTTTAAACTCTTCCAATGGCCTTCAGTCATGATAATGGGGACGTATGAAGCCGATAAGGCGCGTTCAAAAGTTTTTAACTCTTCCATCGAGGCTCAGTCTTGATAATGGGACGTTATTAGCCGATAGGCGATTTGACTTGTTTCTAACTCTTCCACTGGGCACAGTTTTAATAATGGCTACGTATTAGCCGAAAGGCGCATTGACTTGTTTTTAACTCCTCCACCGGCCTCAGTTTTGATAATGGCTTCGTAGTAGCCAGAAAGCGCGTTGACTTGATTTAACACTTCCACTGGGCTCAGTCTTGACAATGGGACGTAGTAGCCGAAATGCGCGTTCACTAGATATTAACCCTTCCACTGTACTCAGTCTTGATAATGGCTACGTAATAACCGAAAGGCGCGTTGACTTTATTTAACACTTCCACTGGGCTCAGTCTTGAAAATGGGTACGTAGTAGCCGAAAGGCGCGTTGACTTGCTTTTAACTCTTCCACTGGTCTCAGTCTCGATAATGGCTAAGTAGTAGCCAAAAGCGCGTTGATTTGTTTTTAACTCTTCTACTGGGCTCAGTTTTGATAATGGCTTCGTAGTAGCCAGAAGGCGCGTTGACTTGATTTAACACTTCCACTGGGCTCAGTCTTGATAATGGCTACGTAGTGGCCGAAAAGCGCGTTGACTTGTTTTTAACTCCTATACTGGTCTCAGTATTGATAATGGCTTCGTAGTAGCCGAAAGGCGCGTTGACTTTATTTATCACTTCCACTGGGCTCAGTCTTGAAAATGGGTACGTAGTAGCCGAAAGGCGCGTTGACTTGTTTTTAGCTCTTCCACTGGGCTCAGTTTTGATAATGGCTTCGTAGTAGCCAGAAGGCGCGTTGACTTGATTTAACACTTCCACTGGGCTCAGTCTTGATAATAGCTACGTAGTAGCCGAAAGGCGCGTTAACTTGTTTTTAACTCTTCCTCTGGGCTCAGTCTTGATAATAGCTACTTAATAGCCGAAAGGCGCGTTGACTTGTTTTTAACTCTTCCACTGGACTCAGTCTTGATAATGGCTACGTATTAGCCGAAAGGAACGTTGACTTTTTTTAACTCTTCCACTGGGCTCCGTCTTGATAATGACTACGTATTAGCCGAAAGGCGCGTTGATTTGTTTTTAACTCTTCCACTGGGCTCAGTTTTAATAATGGCTACGTAGTAGCTGAAAGGCGCGTTGAAAGGATTTAACACATCCACTGGGCTCAGTCGTGATAATGGGTACGTAGTAGCTGTAAGGCCCGTTGACTTGTTTTTAAGTCTTCCACTGGCCTCAGTTTTGATAATGGCTTATAGTAGCGGAAAGGCGTGTTGAATTGATTTGACATTTCCACTGAGTTTAGTCTTGATAATGGGACGTAGTAGCCGAAAGGCGCGTTCACTAGATTTTAACCCTTCCACTGTGCTCAGTCTTGATAATGGCTACGTATTAGCCGAAAGGCGCGTTGACTTGTTTTTAACTCTTTCGCTGGCCTCATTCTCGATATTGGCTACGTAGTAGCCGAAATGCGCGTTGACTTATTTTTAACTCCTCCACTGGCCTCAGTTTTGATAATAGCTTTGTAGTAGCAGAAAGGCGCGTTGACTTGTTTTAACACTTCCACTGGGCTGAGTCTTGATAATGGTACATAGTAGCCGAAGCTCCTTGACTTGTTTTTAACTCTTCCACTGTGCTCAGTCTTGATAATGGCTACGTATTAGTCGAAAGGCGAGTTGATTTCTTTTTAACTCTTCCACTGGGCTCAGTTTTAATAATGGCTACGTAGTAGCCGAAAGGCGCGTTGAATTCATTTAACACTTCCACTGGGCTCAGTCTTGACAATGGGACGTATTAGCCGATAGGCTCGTTGGCTTGTTTTTAACTCTTCCACTGGGCTCAGTCTCGATAATGGCTACGTATTTGCGAAAGGCGCGTTGACTTGCTATTAACTCTTCCACTAGCCGCAGTATAGATAATGGATACGTAGTAGCCGAAAGGCACGTTGATTTGATTTAACACTTCCACTGGGCTCAGTCTTGATAATGGGACGTATTAGCCGAAAGGCGCGTTGACTTGTTTTTAACTCTTCCACTGGCCTCAGTCTCGATAATGGGTACGTAGCAGCCGAAAGGCGCGTTGACTTGCTTTTAACTCTTCCACTGGGCTCAGTCTTGATAATGGCTACGTATTAGCCGAAAGGCGCGTTCATTTGATTTAACACTTCCACTGGGCTCAGTCTTGATAATGGGACGTATTAGCCGAAAGGCGCGTATACTTGTTTTTAACTTTTCCACAGGCCTCAGTCTCGATAATGGGTACGTAGCTGCCGAAAGCGCGTTGACTTGTTTTTAACTCTTCCACTGTGCTCAGTCTTGATAATGGCTACGTATTAGCCGAAAGGCGCGTTCATTTGATTTAACACTTCCACTGGGCTCAATCTTGATAATGGGACGTATTAGCCGAAAGGCGCGTAGACTTGTTTTTAACTCTTCCACTAGACTCAGTCATGATAATGGGACGTATTAGCCGAAAGGCGCGTTGACTTGTTTTTTAATTCTTCCACTAGAATCAGTCTCGATATGGGTACGTAGCAGCCGAAAGGCGCGTTGACGTGTTTTTTAACTCTTCCACTGGGCTCAGTCGTGATAATGGGACGTACTAGCCGAAAGGCGCGCTGACTTGTTTTTAACTCTTCACTGGGCGCAGTCGTGATAATGGGACGTATTAGCCGAAAGCCGCGCTGACTTGTTTTAACTCTTCCACTGGGCTCAGTCGTGATAATGGGACGTATTAGCCGAAAGGCGCGTTGACTTGTTTTTAACTCTTCCACTGGCCTCAGTCTCGATAATGGGTATCGTAGCAGCCAAAAGGCGCGTTGACTTGTTTTTAACTACTTCCACTGGGCTCAGTCGTTTATAATGGGTACGATTAGCCGAAAAGGCGCCTTGAATTGTTTTAACTCTTCCACTGGGCTCAGTCTTGATAATGGGACGTATTAGCCGAAAGGCGCCTTGACGTGTTTTAACTCTTCCACTGGGCTCAGTCTTGATAATGGGACGTATTAGCCGATAGGCGCGTTCAAGTTGTTTTCACTCTTCCACTGGGCTCAGTCTTGATAATAGCTACGTATTAGCGAAAGGCGCGTTGACTTGTTTTTAATTCTTCCCTGGCCTCAGTCATGATAATGGACGTATTAGCCGAATGGCGCGTTCATATGTTTTTAAACTCCTCCTGGCTCAGTCTTGATAATAGCTACGTATTAGCCGAAAGTCGCGTTGACTTGTTTTTTAACTCTTCCACTGGCCTCAGTCTTGATAATGGGGACATATGAGCCGATAGGCCGTTCAATAAGTTTTTAACAACTCCTCCTGGCTCAGTCTTTGAATATGCTACGTATTAGCCGAAGGCGCGTTGACTTGTTTTAACTCTTCCACTGGCCTCAGTCTTGATAATGGGACGTTAATCCGATAGGGCGCGTTCAAGACTTTTAAACTCTTCCACTGGGCTCAGTCTTCATAATGGGACGTATTAGACGAACAGGCGCGTTTCAAGAGTTTTTACTCTTCCACTGGGCTCAGTCCTGATAATAGCTACGTATTAGCCGAAAGGCGCGTTGACTTGTTTTTAACTCTTCCACTGGCCTCACTCATGATAATGGGACGAATTAGCCGATAGGCGCGTTCAAGAGTTTTTAACTCTTCCACTGGGCTCAGTCTTGATAATGGGACGTATTAGCCGAGAGGCGCGTTCAAGAGTTTTTACTCTTCCACTGGGCTCAGTCTTCATAACGGGACGTATTAGCCGACAGGCGCGTTCAAGAGTTTTTAACTCTTCTACTGGGCTCAGTCTTGATAATGGGACGTATTAGCCGATAGGCGCGTTCAAGAGTTTTTAACTCTTCCACTGGGCTCAGTCAAGATAATGGGACATATTAGCCGAAAGGCGCTTTGACTTGCTTTAACTCTTCCACTGGGCTCAGTTTTAATAATGGCTACGTATTAGCCGAAAGGCGCGTTGACTTGTTTCTAACTCCTCCACTGGCCTCAGTTTTGATAATGGCTTCGTAGTAGCCAGAAGGCGCGTTGACTTGATTTAACACTTCCACTGGGCTCAGTCTTGATAATGGGACGTAGTAGCCGAAAGGCGCGTTCACTAGATATTAACCCTTCCACTGTGCTCAGTCTTGTTAAAGCCTACGTAATAGTCGAAAGGCGCGTTGACTTTATTTCACACTTCCACTGGGCTCAGTCTTGAAAATGGGTACGTAGTAGCCGAAAGGCGCGTTGACTTGCTTTTAACTCTTCCACTGGGCTCAGTCTCGATAATGGATAAGTAGTAGCCAAAAGCGCGTTGATTTGTTTTTAACTCTTCCACTGGGCTCAGTTTTGATAATGGCTTCGTACTAGCCAGAAGGCGCGTTGACATGATTGTTAACACTTCCACTGGGCTCTTCTTGATAATGGCTACGTAGCGGCGAAAAAGCGCGTTGACTTGTTTTAACTCCTTCCACTGGGCTCAGTCTTGTGTATAAGCTACGTTGTAGCCTAAAGGCGCGTTTGACTTTTTTTAACTCTTCCACTGGGCTCAGTCTTGATAATAGCTACGTAGTAGCCGAAAGGCGTGTTGACTTGTTTTTAACTCTTCCACTGGACTCAGTCTTGATAATGGCTACGCATTAGCCGAAAGTCGCGTTGATTTGTTTTTAACTCTTCCACTGGGCTCAGTTTTAATAATGGCTACGTAGTAGCTGAATGGTGCGTTCAATTGATTTAACACATCCACTGGGCTCAGTCGTGATAATGGGTACGTAGTAGCTGTAAGACCCGTTGACTTGTTTTTAACTCTTCCACTGGCCTCAGTTTTGATAATGGCTTATAGTAGCGGAAAGGCGCGTTGAATTGATTTAACATTTCCACTGAGTTTAGTCTTGATAATGGGACGTAGTAGCCGAAAGGCGCGTTCACTAGATTTTAACCCTTCCACTGTGCTCAGTCTTGATAATGGCTACGAATTAGCCGAAAGGCGCGTTGACTTGTTTTTAACTCTTCCACTGGCCTCAGTCATGATAATGGGACGTATGAGCCGATAGGCGCGTTCAAAAGTTTTTAACTCTTCCACTGAGCTCAGTCTTGATAATGGGACGTATTAGCCGATAGGCGCGTTCAAGAGTTTTTAACTCTTCCACTGGGCTCAGTCTTCATAATGGGACGTATTAGCCGATAGGAGCGTTCAAGAGTTTTTAACTCTTCCACTGGGCTCAGTCTTGTTAATGGGACATATTAGCCGAAAGGCGCTTTGACTTGTTTTAACTCTTCCACTGGGCACAGTTTTAATAATGGCTACGTATTAGCCGAAAGGCGCATTGACTTGTTTTTAACTCCTCCACCGGCCTCAGTTTTGATAATGGCTTCGTAGTAGCCAGAAAGCGCGTTGACTTGATTTAACACTTCCACTGGGCTCAGTCTTGACAATGGGACGTAGTAGCCGAAATGCGCGTTCACTAGATATTAACCCTTCCACTGTACTCAGTCTTGATAATGGCTACGTAATAACCGAAAGGCGCGTTGACTTTATTTAACACTTCCACTGGGCTCAGTCTTGAAAATGGGTACGTAGTAGCCTAAAGGCGCGTTGACTTGCTTTTAACTCTTCCACTGGTCTCAGTCTCGATAATGGCTAAGTAGTAGCCAAAAGCGCGTTGATTTGTTTTTAACTCTTCTACTGGGTTCAGTTTTGATAATGGCTTCGTAGTAGCCAGAAGGCGCGTTGACTTGATTTAACACTTCCACTGGGCTCAGTCTTGATAATGGCTACGTAGTGGCCGAAAAGCGCGTTGACTTGTTTTTAACTCCTATACTGGTCTCAGTATTGATAATGGCTTCGTAGTAGCCGAAAGGCGCGTTGACTTTATTTATCACTTCCACTGGGCTCAGTCTTGAAAATGGGTACGTAGTAGCCGAAAGGCGCGTTGACTTGTTTTTAGCTCTTCCACTGGGCTCAGTTTTGATAATGGCTTCGTAGTAGCCAGAAGGCGCGTTGACTTGTTTTTAACTCTTCCTCTGGGCTCAGTCTTGATAATAGCTACTTAATAGCCGAAAGGCGCGTTGACTTGTTTTTAACTCTTCCACTGGACTCAGTCTTGATAATGGCTACGTATTAGCCGAAAGGAACGTTGACTTTTTTTAACTCTTCCACTGGGCTCCGTCTTGATAATGACTACGTATTAGCCGAAAGGCGCGTTGATTTGTTTTTAACTCTTCCACTGGGCTCAGTTTTAATAATGGCTACGTAGTAGCTGAAAGACGCGTTGAAATGATTTAACACATCCACTGGGCTCAGTCGTGATAATGGGTACGTAGTAGCTGTAAGGCCCGTTGACTTGTTTTTAAGTCTTCCACTGGCCTCAGTTTTGATAATGGCTTATAGTAGCGGAAAGGCGTGTTGAATTGATTTGACATTTCCACTGAGTTTAGTCTTGATAATGGGACGTAGTAGCCGAAAGGCGCGTTCACTAGATTTTAACCCTTCCACTGTGCTCAGTCTTGATAATGGCTACGTATTAGCCGAAAGGCGCGTTGACTTGTTTTTAACTCTTCCGCTGGCCTCATTCTCGATATTGGCTACGTAGTAGCCGAAATGCGCGTTGACTTATTTTTAACTCCTCCACTGGCCTCAGTTTTGATAATAGCTTTGTAGTAGCAGAAAGGCGCGTTGACTTGTTTTAACACTTCCACTGGGCTGAGTCTTGATAATGGTACATAGTAGCCGAAGCTCCTTGACTTGTTTTTAACTCTTCCACTGTGCTCAGTCTTGATAATGGCTACGTATTAGTCGAAAGGCGAGTTGATTTCTTTTTAACTCTTCCACTGGGCTCAGTTTTAATAATGGCTACGTAGTAGCCGAAAGGCGCGTTGAATTCATTTAACACTTCCACTGGGCTCAGTCTTGATAATGGGTACGTAGTAGCCAAAAACCGCGTTGACTTGTTTTTAACTCTGCCACTGGGCGCAGTCTTGATAATGGTACTGTAGTAGCCGAAACACGATGGCTTGTTTTTAACCCTTCCATTGGGCTCAGTTTGATAATGGCTACGTAGTGTCCGAAACGCGTTGAATTGTTTTTAACTCTTCCACTGGACTGTCTTGGTAATGGCTAGGTATTAGCGGAAAGGCGGGTTGACTTGTTTTTAACTCTTCCACTGACATCAGTCTCGATAATGGCTTCGTAGTAGCCGAAAGGCGCGTTCTTGTTTTTAACTCTTCCACTGGGCTCAGTTTTTTAAATCACTATGTAGTAGCCGAAAGGCGCGTTGACTTGTTTTAACTCTTCCACTGGGCTCAGTCTTGATAATGGCAACGTATTAGCCGAAAGGCGCGTTTACTTGTTTTTAACTCTTCCACTGGGCCCAGTCTTGGTAATGGCTATGTAGTAGCCGAAAGGCGCGTTGAATTGTTTTTAACTCTTCCACTGGATGCAGTCTTGGTAATGGCTACGTAGTAGGCGAAAGTCGCGTTGACTTGTTTTTTACTCTTCCACTGGTCTCAGTCTTGATAATGGCTACGTAGTAGCCGAAAGGCGCGTTCTTGTTTTTAACTCTTCCACTGGGCTCAGTTTTTTAAATCACTATGTAGTAGCCGAAAGGCGCGTTGACTTGTTTTAACTCTTCCACTGGGCTCAGTCTTGATAATGGCAACGTATTAGCCGAAAGGCGCGTTTACTTGTTTTTAACTCTTCCACTGGGCCCAGTCTTGGTAATGGCTATGTAGTAGCCGAAAGGCGCGTTGAATTGTTTTTAACTCTTCCACTGGATGCAGTCTTGATAATGGCTACGTAGTAGCCGAAAGGCGCGTTGACGTGTTTTTAACTTTTCCAATGGGCTCAGACTTGATAATGACGACGTAGTAGACGAAACGCGTTGACTTCTTTTTAACTCTTCCACGGGGCTCAGTCTTAGTAATGGCTATGTAGTAGCTGAAAGGCACATTCACTTGTTTTTAGCTCTTCCAATGGGCTAAGTCTTGATAATGGCGACGTGGTAGCCGAAACGGATTTACTTGTTTTTAACTCTTCCACTGGCCTCGGTCTTGATAATGGCTACGTAGTAGCCGAAAGGCGCGTTGACTTGTTTTTTATTCGTTCACTGGTCTCAGTCTTGATAAGGCTACGTAGTACCCGAAAGGCGCGTTGACTGGTTCTTAACTCTTCCACTTGGCTCAATCTTGATTATAGCTACATAGTAGCCGAAAGGTGCGTAGACTTTTTTTTATCTCTTCATTTCGGCTCAGTCTTGATAATGGCGGCGTAGTAGCCGAAACGCGGTAACCTTTTTTAACTCTTCCAATGGGCCCATTCTAAATAATGGCGACGTAGTAGCCGAAACGCGTTGACCTGTTTTTTACTCTTCCGCTGATCTCAGTCTTGATGATGGCTTCTTAGTAACCGAAAGGCGTGTAGACTTGTATTTAACTCTTCCACTGGACTCAATCTTGATAATAGCTACGTAGTAGCCGGAAGGCGCGTTGACTTGTTTTTAACTCTTGCACTGGGCTCAGTCTGGATAATAGCTACGTAGTAGCCGAAAGGAGTGATGACTTGTTTTAAACTCTTCCACTGGGCTCCGTCTTGATAATGACTACATATTAGCCGAAAGGCGCGTTGATTTGTTTTTAACTTTTCCACTGGGCTCAGTTTTAATAATGGCTACGTGGTAGACGAAAGACGGGTTGAAATGATTTGACACATCCGCTGGGCTCAGTCGTGATAATGGGTATGTAGTAGCCGTAAGGCCCGTTGACTTGTTTTTAACTCTTCCACTGGGCTCAGTGCTGATAATGGCTACGTATTAGCCTAAAGGCGCGTTGACTTGTTTTTAACTCCTCCACTGGCCTCAGTTTCGATAATGGCTACGTAATAGCCGAAAGGCGCGTTCAATTGATTTAACATTTCCACTGAATTCAGTCTTGATAATGGGACGTAGTAGCCGAAAGGTGCGTTCACTAGATTTTAACTCTTCCACTGTGCGCAGTCTTGATAATGGCTACGTATTAGCCGAAAAGCGCGTTGACTTGTTTTTAACTCCTCAACTGGCCTCAGTTTTGATAATGGCTTCGTAGTAGCCGAAAGGCGCGTTGACTTGTTTTAACACTTCCACTGGGCTCAGTTTTGATAATGGGACGTAGTAGCCGAAACTCCTTGACTTGTTTTTAACTCTTCCACTGTGCTCAGTCTTGATAATGGCTACGTATTAGCCAAAAGGCACGTTGATTTCTTTTTAACTCTTCCACTGGGCTCAGTTTTAATAATGGCTACGTAGTAGCCGAATGGCGCGTTGCATTCATTTAACACTTCCACTGGGCTCAGTCTTGATAATGGGTACGTAGTAGCCGAAAGGTGCGTTGACTTGTTTTTAACTCTGCCACTGGCCTCAGTCTTGATAATGGTACTGTAGCGGCCGAAACACGATGGCTTGTTTTTAACCCTTCCATTGGGCTCAGTCTTGATAATGGCTGCGTAGTGTCCGAAACGTGTGTGAATTGTTTTTAATTCTTCCACTGGACTGTCTTGATAATGGCTACGTATTAGCGGAAAAGCGGGTTGACTTGTTTTTAACTCTTCCACTGTACATCAGTCTCGATAATGGCTCAATCTTGATAATAGGTACGTAGTAGTCGAACGGAGCGTTGACTTGCTTTTAACTCTTCCAATGGGCTCAGTCTTGATAATGACTATGTAGTAGCCGAAAGGCGCATTGACTTGTTTTTATCTCTTCTACTGGGCTCAGTGTTGATAATGGCTACGTAGTAGCCGAAAGGTGCGTTGACTTGTTTTTAACTCTTCCACTGGGCTCAATCATGATAATAGCTACGTAGTAGTCAAATGGCGCGTTGACGTGTTTTTAACTCTTCCAATGGGATCAGTCTTGATAATGGCGACGTAGTAGCCGAAACGCGTTGATTTGGTTTTAACTGTTCCACTGGTCTCAGTCTTGATAATGGCTACGTAGTAGCCGGAAGGCGCGTTGACTTGTTTTTAACTCTTCCAATGGGCTCAGTCTTGATGATGGCGACGTAGTAGCCGAAACGCGTTGACTTGTTTTTAACTCTTCCAGTGGGCTCAGTTATGGGAACGCTTTACTTTTGATTGTCCTCTATGGCCCAGTCGTTATGTTTCTTGTTTCACGTCCCGAAGGTATGGGTTGAAACCTGATCGGGGTCGATTAATTTTAGGGTGGAAAATAATTGAAGGTCCTGCAGGAGGTCCTGAGTATGAAGACTTTCGGGCTCGTAAATGTGCGTAAATAGTGCCTTTGATTAAAACTTAATTGGCCTTCCCCTTCCGAATTATATCTTGTTGTCTACTAGCTATCTCCTTGAGGCGATATGCTGACCACATGTTACACACCAACAACTGTTGGGAGGTAAGTGTAATTAAATACGCTTAATTAAGAAGCTCTCGCTAAGAAGCAGATTTTTCTCACTTAAGGAAGTACAGAATAGACTATTAGTATATTACAATGCGAGATTGAGAAGTGGTTTTTACAGAAGCGAGAAAATGACTAGAACCCGAGCGATAGCGAGGTTTCTAATTTCCGAGATTCTGTAAACCATTTCACAAACATGCGTTGTACAATATTTTTTTCACGATGGTGTTTTGAAAATAATGAATAATAGTAAAATAATAACTTAGTTGGAAATATATGCGTTCATTATAAACAACGGACTAACTTCAACAGTCTGGCTAGTATTTATACGGTAAATGCCGAAAATAATTTATTTGAGACTGCAGCTGGCCGTGACACCAATCAGTTATAAAATGGCGGCATTTACGAATTTATTGTTCATATTGTTTCAGATAATGCTAAGTTCATATAAAATACAGTGATTTGTTTCGTATAATGTATATAAACACTACCTTTTGGATATCGTCGCTTAAGAAACAATACCGCGTAACTAACAAAATGAAAATTTTACAGAAGAAGCAAAAAACTGTTTATCTTTCTTCTTATTACTCGTAGATTGAAACTATTTGCAGGAAAATGAAGAATATATCTTACTGATTTACGTGTTGGCAACAATGTAGCTCTTTTTCTTCATTAGACATCATGGTGTTAGATACGCGGTATTGAACTCTCATTTATTTTAGGAATATGTCAGTTAAGCGGTATTAAAAAATTGGTTATTTAAGAAGAAACTTTTCAAAATTAATTATTTACAGTATTGAAAATTAATTAAATAATATAATTCACGAACAAACTAATTTATTATACTATATATACTAAAATAATTCATACATTATATAATAATTGTCCACCGCTGTGATCTCGAGGTAGTGTGCTGCCTTGTCACGCAGCAGGCATGGGTTCGATTCCCGGTCGGGACAGGCTCCTGGGTGAGGTTTTTTTCGGAGCTGTAAGACAGTTTTCAGGAAGCTTTGGGCTCAATGGTCCCCGAAAATCATCCCGCCATCATCCTTCATCGGTGTGGAAAGCAACGTGAAACCTACCACACATATAATTCCCTAGTAAAGCTGCAAAGCATAGCATGAATATGCTATGATTGCAGTGAAAGACCTGCCCTCGGGCAGAATTACTATAGATGAATTAAGAATAAAATCAAGAGTAATTACAAAACATTGTTTGCAGGTAATTTACAATATTCCTTCATGTCTTACAAGGAATGTTGTCATAGAATCGATGGCAATTGTGGCAAAACCTTTTTAAGTTGCTGTAGATGTTCTCACTACTACTTGTTTATCTTTAGCCTTTCCAAGAGAAACCTGGGGAATTCTTTCTATTTCACTATCTTGGGGCGCAACTCCTTGAATTCTTTAGTGAAATCCAGTTTATAAAAGATGACACCTTTTGGGTCATATTTCATTGCCCTTAAATCAGTCACAGTCGTGTCGTTTAGTTTTTGTCCTACACGAATTGGATTGTACATCCAAAGCCTTTTATCACTACAATCTGCGAAGAAACTAATGATTAAGATAAAGGATATTGTATGGATAAGGAATTTTCCTTGCCACAGTGGCATATTGACTGGGAAGTTATTTCTCGAGATTTTAGCTTACATTCAATAGCACTGTGCACAGAGTCACACTCCATTTGAGTGTGCCTCTTTTCCAAAATCTTCTGGAAAACAGTAATTCCTGTGTTTAATGCAAACTTCAGCAAAGCATTGGACTACGCTCCGATTTTGGTACGTACATCCACCTGAATATATAGAGATTATGGGCACATCGCTCTTCTTCGCCACTTTTTCCAATGTGTCAATGATAAAAGAAAAAATATTGATGCCTCCAGCAATGCCGAACTTTCATAAAACCATTAACAGGTAATATCATGATTAGCCAATTCGTGCTTGGTAAAATTATGGACAGCAAATTTAGTTTTATAATATAATGCACTAGCCTACAGAAAAGGAGCTGCCTTCACAGTCTAAGTCCATCGTATAGTCGGCTTCTTTCTTATCTTTCGTCTTTTCTTCCCGAGCTTTTTCTTTCATGGAAACACTCCTCTTCATGTATATTGCCTGTTATGTAGCAGACGCATATGTCGCATTCATCCTTTTTTGGGCCTAAATAGTCCGATATTCATGTCTAAGAGAATACTGTCAAATGTTTTTTCTACTTATTGATCCCTTGTTCTCCTCTTAACATCATTCTTTATAGAGATCATACAGCTGACTTACAGATTGTATCCCTAGCTCCAGATAGAGTTTGGAAGACATCTTTCTAACTTATAATGGTACGGCGGCAATTATGGGAGAGATTCTAGAAATTCCCTAACAAAATGTTAATCTCATTTTTCATTCTCTGCGCCGGGATTCCTATTAACTGTACTAGGTAATATTCCTTTGTCTGAATTTTCTTCTTCCAGTATCTAATCCTAAAGTGTTCAAAACATTTTTTGCATATCTTTGTTCTCGTATCATTCTCTTGTAGATGATAAACCAAAGTCCCAGTTCTCCAGAACTGGGTCGCTTCCTGGAAATACTATCTATAAGTCCTATAATGTAAGCCCTCCGTTGATCCCACCACAAAATTTATCCTACAATTCTCGAAATATAGTTTTCTTTTCTTGTTCATTAGTCATGTTGCATTCTCTTAACTGCTATATTCACACGTTTTTTATTTGCATATTACTTCCTATTTTCTTTCTTCTCTGAGAACGTCTTGCTGAATATTGCCTTATTTAGTTTTTCTGTATCCAACATAAGCTTTTCCTTCCATTCTCAACTTTTGATTTTTATGTTTTTTTATTTTATCTTTACAGATTTCTTCTATCTTCTTCTAGATTCATTTAAGTTACCAAATAATTCACCTTCATCTGTTTCTTCACTTATGGTTTCTTTTCCTGAAGATGATACCTTTGAAGAATAATTTTCATAACTTGGGTCGTCTACATCAGATTCTCCTTTTTTGAAAAAAAATAGTGGCTATGTCTGCAAAGGAAAAATCGTACTTGCAAGGGCAAGTTCCAAACATAGAGATAAAATTCTTAGGGAAGTTCATCAGTTTATATGTCACTGGATATCCGAAGGTTCTTATAATATGGACACGTCAGTCAATCAAAAGCAGTTAGTTAAATTCTAAAAATAGCAGCCATGTTTACATTACAGTAATAAGAACCACTAATATGAACCAGTATATAATTTCTGTACTAATATTACATGTTAGATGAGTGAACTAGATTGAAGTACAATGGAGAGTATACCAGAGATACGCGGTGTTACAAAAACTTTTCATTCATATCAGTTACGCGGTATTGTAGACTTAAGTAGTTACGCGGTATTCCAGTAAAAGTTTATTTGATATCAGATACGCTGTATTGTGTTTGTATGTTTTGCGAGGTCACGGTACAAAATTTCATCATAACCTATATTTTAACGTGAGCGCGCTTCCTCAGTGATGCCAATAGTATAAAAATGTCATTTTCACCAAAAGTGTCAGTTACGCGGTATTGTTTCTTAAGCGACGATATATTTTTGTATATACATTGTACGCAGTATACATAAAGGGCAGTGGTTTTACTTCCCGCACTAGGTAGGTAATTTGTAATATTACAGTATAGTTATTTAGTTATTTATAGGTTGGCAACCCCGAAATTTAGGAAATTGAACTTTCAATCATGGTCACCATTGCTGTAAGTACGACAGAACGCACTATCGTGCAACAAAGTAATTTACATTTGCGAACTCGGTTCCATTTAGAGGAGAATTGATCTGTAACACGAGTTTTCTACTTTAAATCGGTATATAACACAGAGATGGACTGCTATCGTCTAGTGAAGTTGGAAGCGGAGAATTAAATGAAAAATTATCAATTTCCTCAACAAATAATAAAAAAGTGTAGTTAGAAGGTTTGCGAATGAGTGTGACGGTATACAGGTGTTGGATTTGAATTTTTCTTCTCGTATGAGTGAACAAGTCAGCATACAGAGCGTTCACTGTTGACATGCAGGACGTGGAGTATTGACAGAATTGGAATAACGATTATGTGTCACACTTCTCTAGGAAATACACATTTCTGGGTGGAATTACTTTTTTCCAAGTTAACGCGACGTGTCTGCTCATTCCAGGACTAGCATTCCAGCCAGCTACAAATCCATATCATATTTGAAGTCTTAATAACTTGCATAAATTATTTGTGTTAACGTTTATATTACTAAAATGACAATTATAGTAATAGCCATCTTTCTCTTTACCTTTGTTTAATCCTTCTCTTATTGGTAGGTTTAAGTGCCCATCTGACAGTGGCACAACCTATCGGGAGATGACTTGAAACTCTGGATCACAAACTTACTTTCTTGACCACACAAGGAGAAGGAAGGCTTCCCTGGACAAGTGATAAATTCAATACCGGGTCACCTCCGAGACAAAACGAACATATAAGTCTAGACATACTCACACATACATTCATATTACTCGGCCAAGTTAAATCTGCACGCGGAAAATATGCTAGGAATGTGTTGTCGATTCTCTTTCTTCTCTTAAAATGTTGCCACTTCCCAGATCTTGTATTGTGATATTTGACTGGGAGGGAAGCGCAGACAGATACTGTGCTTTTTAAATGATTAGACACCTGCAGTATTCGTTAACCAAGTAAATAATCCAACATGTCACTACTTAGATTTGTCACATCACTAAGATTTGTCAATACATTTACCTAATGCCTTTTATATAAGCGATAGATTAATCCATTATAGTTTATTACTTTCTTTGTATTTTTTAATTTCTTTTTTATGTATAGTAGACTCGAGCTGTCATTCCTTTGTGCACACACTCTATCATTAGTTTAATTTTAATTGTATTTAATTTAATTGTATTATTAGACATTATTTTCATTATTGTTCAGTTTGACAGATAATTAATTGTTTAGTATGTACTATTATTGTAATTTTTTTGTAATTTTTTGTACTTAAATGTAACATATGTTTATCTTGGTGAGTGGAAAAGAAGGGCACATGGCCTTAACTCGACCACGCTAAATAAATCTATTCTATTCTAATCTATTCTATTTGGGAATCAGCTGTCCCTCCTTTGCCTTCCTCATTACGTGTTGCCAAATCTCCTATCTCCTTCCGCTGTGTTGTGTTGTGAGGTTCGTAATAGAGATATGGGAAACACTGTGATTTTAAATGATCCGAAACCTTTAGCTGTCGTCACTAAATGACTCATTTGACAACCATATAATGATATTCCTTCCATAGAGAAACAGTTTGGCGATTCTAGCACTAACACACTTCCCCTCTAGCCGCGCGGACGTAACTTGGGCGAGTAATACTATACTCTTTTGCACCAGTGAAGGCCGGTTGCTTACCTGAAGTTTTACAAGGCAATGATCAGTGCAGGAGTCAGTTTTAGGAAACTCCCTCTGCCTGGAGGGTAAAGTAGATTCAAGTCCTTTTCCTGCTTGTTTTAAATAACATATTTTACAGGAATAGCAAAAACAGTACTTTACCTATTGGAATTCATAACATAACCATTAGAACACCGCGGCCAACAACAAGTTGACAGATACAACAAGTGCAATGTTTATATATATGTTTTCTTTCAAAGTATGTTTGTCAGCTGATTGAACTGTTCGTTTTCATTCGGTGCCCCTCGTTTCGATTCGTAGCGGAATAATACATTACTGCAACCTAACCTAAAAGTAAATCCACTGTAGATAGATTTGTCCTTGAGGCGAATTGTCTGCAGAGTTATAATAGGTGTTGCTTTACTTGCAGGTAAGTGAGATTGTAACAACAATGCCACGTGGTAGAGTTGCCCGTCCGCGTAACCTAGCAACCGCTGGGCTGAGTTCGATCGGGTCCAGGCCTAGCAGAGTTGGCAGTGAGAACGAAGCTGCTGAACGGAACAGGTGATAGCGGGTCCACATCATGGTATTTCTTCCTGTTTATCGATTCCTGTGAGACAAACTATTGTGAAAACAAGTAAGTGACTATTTATTTACGACTGATGGGAAAAATAGTGCGTTAGAGCTTTATAATTATTAGAAATGAAAAGGTGTAAAGTGCAATTTTTTAAGTAAACATTTGACTACGGATAAAAAATATAAAATTACATAAATTAGATCTCTTATTATGTCACTCGTTAAAATAATAAAACACATTCACTATCGTAATTAATTTTTTTCTGTTTTATGAGATATAAGCCTGTCACTAAAAAGGCATAGTGTCATTTTTTTAAAAGTATACATGTAATTTGAAGGGGCAAAGTGCCATTTCGAGGCAAATACTTAGTTGCGAAAGATAAAACACAATTTTTATTTCTGTAGGATGTTGATATGTGGTTAGTTAGTAAACAGAATAGTTTGAAAAACAAGTTTTCTTCAATTTTAATATTAAAATATATATAATAGCTAGAAAGTGCCATTTTTAAAAAGGGACGTAATTTCAAAGATTACTATTTCACGGGTTAACTCTTTAAGATTTGTACCGGTTTCGAAGATTTTAATTGAAAAGCAGTTTCATCTCTACAGACACATTTCTTCTACCTTCTGCCCAACAATAGAACATAATTTTTGGTATTCGATCTCGTTTCATTCTCTCAACACGCACTCTCCAATTGTTCCTATGTTGCTCCGTTTTAAATATCAGTTTTATATTGTTAAATTATTCCTAATATCTTCATTTTCACTTTTATAAAAAAGTTCAATCAATACACTTCCTATCTAACTCACCGGCACTATCGAACCCATAGGTCATAGCCGCGTGGACATAAGCTCTCCATACATCCCTATCCTGAGCTAATATTTTCCAATCATTTTTATTTCTAAATAGGTTTACAGTGTAATAAAACATCTTCATGTGCCCAAAGCTTTTTACATTTGTATCTTCTTTCTCCATTATTCTCTATTTTCCCATTCCAACTCTTCTTATATCATCCATCCATTTAAATCTAGGTCGACCTCTCTTTCCATTCCCAGGTGAAATCAATTTTAATTTTCCAATCATCCACCGAACAATCTACTTTCCTAAAGTCATGGTTAATCTCATCATTGGCCTACCTACTGGGCTATTTCCTCTGGTTTTCCTACAAGGAGTTTTCAATTCCCTCTTTCATACCCCATTGTGTCACATGTCCTGCCCAACGCAGTCTTCGAGACTTATTATAGCTAATTTACCATAAAGATCACAGTAGCTCGCTTGTTAGGTAGGATTCTCCAGTCGTCGGTCTGTTCGTCTCTCTTTCCTAAGAAATACTCAAATACTCGTAATATTTCCGCCTCCCTTAAATTTAGGAGTCTATATTTGGTATCCATATATTATAAATGAGAGAATCGGTTTTACATATTTTCAGTTACATTTTTTTAGAGTAGTTGGGACGACAAGAGTCCTTATAATACATAATAGCATATATTTACAGAATTGAGCCTATGTTTAATTTCTTTATGCATATCATTCCTGTTTTCAAATATTGTTCCTAGATATTTGATCTGCCACTTCTTCAAAATTTCCCTCATTTGTTATTAAATGTCCATTTTCATTCTATAATGAATTTCCGTGTGTGATCAAAATTTCGTTGTATTTATATCGATACAATTAATAAAAAACACAGTTTTTTAAACGTATAAAAATCAATTAGAAATATATAATTATAAAAACGAAAAGGGGGAAAATCCAGTAAGGGCACATGTGTGGCTGGTTAATAAATATTTTAAATATATATTTCTATAAAATATTTCTTAATTTGGTATTAAAAATAGGCTAAAGCAGTAAAGACACAGTGTAACTTAAAAAATATATTTCATTTCAAAAGTGTAAATTGTCATTAAAAATATTTAAAAGGACAAAAGAGAAAAAAACTGCGAAATTAAAAATATACAGATTTAAATAGGAAATAGCACTAACCATTTAAAAAACACATTTCTGTAGAATTTAAAATTTCTTGTGGAATGCAGGCTTTCACGGCCGGTAATCATAATGTTAAAATATCCCGGGCTATGTGGTAGTGGTCTGTGACTGGTAACATCACCTAGAAATACTCGCCACTGAAGATGCAATTCGCAGTTGAGGGAGAAACGTCTGGAAGAAACACCAGTTACAGACCAAGGCCACATAGCCCGGGATCTTTTAACATTAACATTTCTTATTTAAAAATTATATATACCTTCTGAAGAGGTATTCAAATGCCTAAGAACGAAAATTACAATCGGGAATGAGGTGTAGACAGAAATAGGTTCAGCTCTGAAAAAAAAGCGTTCTAGTACGCATTACAAGGACTTTTGTCATCTTAAGTTCTTTAAAAATATATTAAAATCGTCATTCTTCCTCCTACAGTGATATTTATGCGACACATGGTCTCTTACTTTAAGAGAGGAGAAACGATTAATGGTATTTGAGAATAAAGTGCTTAGGGAAACTTTAGGACCAAAGAGAGATGGACAGGTGAATGGAAAAACTATACAACAGTGATTTACATGATCTTTATGAGAAATCAGATGTGATAGGAATTATTAAGTGTCAAGGACTGAGGTGGCCATGCCGTGCGGGACGAATGGGGAATGATATAGGGGCATGGAAACTTTCTGCAGGAAAACGAGAAGGGAAGCTCCCAGTAAATGGGCAAGGGATAAGAACATTAACCATGAATCGAGAAAGATGAATTGTATTAGGTAATGAATGGAAAGTATTAGCTCATAATAGGGTTACATCCATCAACTTCCGGGCCCAAGTGCTAATAAGTTATATATAAAACATACTTTGAGAAATAAAGTGTTTTTAGAAAGAAATTATCTAATAATATCGTGAATGAAAGAAATTCACATGTTAAATCATAATACAATATTACGTGAACAGAAAAACACTGACCCCACTGCTATAAATAAATTCTAAAAAACATCCACAATTTGTATTTTGGCATAGAGATATAGAGTATTCCGCAATCCTTTAAACATATTTTATTATAAAACTAAATTACGATTTATAACACATTTCTCATCATCATCATGAACATATCCTTTTTAGGCCGTGTGGCCTGTAACTTTAAACCTAATGAAGGTGGTCTTAATCTTTTCACCGATGTTTTAGTCTTCTTCGTCCCTATGTCCACTTGGAGTATATTGGAATACCTATTTTTGAAGTATATTTTTTTCCATTCCTCTCAGATTATTTTTACATTCTTATTGGTATCTTTGTATACCTTCATTTAAACTTGGTACTCCAAGTTTTTCTCTGATAATAGTGTTCCTTTGGTGATCCAGTCCATTAACACCTAACAGTGATCGTAAGAAGCCCATTTGTCTTACTCTAAGTTTATGAGAATTTCTTTTATTTAAAATTCAAATTTCACTTCCGTATTTTAGAGCAGCTTTTGATGTGATTTTATGTAATCTTAGTTTTGTACCTGTCCTCATCTGTTTACCAAAAGTCTTCTAATTACCCCATTCATTTTATTATATTTTTGTAATTTTGAATCAATGTTAATCCTATGTTATACATTTCTAAATTATATAAATATATGTTAAAAACATTTTACACAAATCTTAGGAATGTATTATTACATTAGAAGCTAAATTAGTACAAAAATCCACAAGAATAAAAATATATAATACTTAAGCATTGCCTTTTATACGGAAGTGTGATTTGGACATTAAGAAAAAGAGACAGGAGCAGAATTAAAGCAATACAAATGAAGTTTCTCAGAAGGACAGGAGGATACACTCTTTTAGATAGAAAAAAGAATGAAGAAATTTTAGAACAATTAGAAGTAAAATCAGTAGAAGAAAAGCTCTAGACCATGTAAAAAAGAATGTATAATTCAAGAATCCCAAAAAATAATGATGCAACATAAACCCAATGGACAGCGAAGACCAGGAAGACCTCATAAAAGACTGATAGATGGGGCCAAAACAGTTCTACAAAGGCCTAATTCGTGACGGATGATGATGATCATGTGAAAACATAAATTAAGTGTGAATTAAAACAAAACAAACATAATTGTAAGATGTAAAGTTCATTAAAAACAACAAGGAAGAATCGTCTGAAATTAAATAAAACAAAATATCAGTAGGAAATATTAGTGACTCATTAAAACAACAAACATTTAATTTACTTTTCCTTAGTTTGATCTTTCCCCATAAGCCATAAAAATATATCTCTATACAATTTTTCAAATTTATATTTTAGAAAAAAACAAAAAAAAAAAAAAAGAAAAACATTATTTATACCATAAACGTGCTTTGCCTATTAAATAGTCCGTCACGCAGGAACTGTGTAAACTGAACGAATTCCTCAGCAAGTCGATTTGTGTTTCCATTTTGCTGGTTTACGGATTATGTATTTCTTTTGTTAAATTGGGGAAACTCAATTTCTGATGACAACTAATTTAAAATTGTCGGACTGTAGTGAGAACAAATAATGCATACTTGCATATTGTTGTATAATTGGCACCAATTTAAATATCTACCGATTCATTTTACCTATACTGTATTAAAAATATTAAATTGCACTCTTCATAATATATACAACGCTAACTTAAGATTTATACGTTAATTAAATTGTATGGTATGTATTGCGACGGGGGTTGTCTAATTTCGGGTTTCAGGTAAACCCCCACTTCTAATGATGGCATTTCGCTGGTTTTTGGAGAACATTTTCCTCGTATTATACAAATAGCTTATTGTGAGTTTCGTTTTGAAACATCGAAAATTACAACCACAAGAAAACTTTTTAAACTTTAGTTTCAGGTGACCTCCTACACCTGATGGTTCGATTTTGTTGGTTAGCTAACTTCACCTTACTTTATTAAATTAACTGCTATATCTTAAGTTTGGTTTCAACGAAATAATGCGGCCGCTAGAACATTAACGGATATAAACACACTAACACAACATATACATTTTGTTATAACTATTTTACTAGATATATTCCGGGATATATTTCATAACAACCTCAATAGCTCCGTTGTTTCGGAATTTGCTAAAAGTGTGGCACTAACGTGGAATGGAAGAGGATCACTTAAATACGTATGTAGGGAAATCATGTAAAAACGTGTAGTATGTAGCCCAATGATGGTGATGATGATAATAATAATAATAATAATAATAATAATAATATTAATGGTAATAATAATAATAAGACAAGAATTTCAAGAAGGGATAAGGTCAGAAACAATACAATAAGGTAAATTATACGACTTGAAAAAAAAATGTATTAGGAAAAATAGAAGAAAAACGTTTGAAATGATATGGGCACCTCATAAGAATGGAAGATGAGAGAATACCAAAGCAGATCCTTAATTGGAAACCTAATAGAAGAAGTGGAAGGTGCAGGCCTAGAGAACGATGGATGGATAGTGTGAAGAGAAGTATCGAAGCTAGAGATTTGAGGGAAGAAGATGCTCAGACAGGAACCTGTGGCGACAAATCACTTTGGATTGAAGGAGAAACATTGTATTGTTGTGGAATATTCCTAAAATAATAATAATAATAATAATAATAATAATAATAATAATAATTAATAATAATATGCGAGATTAACATTAACCACGATTTGAAGAAAGTTCATTATGTGGGGATAAGGATGTATGGAGAGATTATATATTTATGCACTCTTCTGTTGCCACACTTCGATTATTGTGAAGTTATATATAAAGCTCTAAACTATGACTTGTCGCAGACACTGCAGCGTGTTCATAATGCTTGCGTTCGTTTAATTTGCAACATCCGCCATTATAATATTTTCGAACACTTCATTACTCTCTCTTAGCTCCGTCTTAGTGACAGACGTAAATTGCATTCTCTTTCACTTATTTTCAAGCTTCTGAATTCCTATACTCCTAGTTACCTGTGTCCAGATTTGAGAAGTTATCTTCTTTCTACAATATTGACACTAGGTCACACGATAACAGTCTGCTAACAATATTTTCCAAAAAACTTTTTCTTATTCTACTTCTTTCACAGCAACTTCTGCCCGCTCCTGAAATTCCTCCCTCATAATGTCAGGGATTGACGCACACTTGACATTTTAATTCATGCTTATATAATCACTTATTAAATAATTAATTTTTCTCCAGAACAAAATTTATTCTATGTGATTAATAGTAATTTTTTTCTCATTTTTCTATCTTGTTTATTTTGTATTTCATTCGTTAATCTAGAGTAAATGAAAATATATTGTAAATAATAATTGTAGTATCGATATACCATGTAATAATTTTGTTTATTGTAATTTAGATATAACAATATTTTTTATTCTTTTTTATCTAACTTGGTTGACTGGTAGACAAGGCCTTAACAGGCCTTAACTCTGCCCGGTAAAATAAAGCTATTATTATTATTATTATTATTATTATTATTATTATTATTATTATTATTATTATTATTATTTTTATATCCTCTCAGCTATAAATTTGCGCCTCAGATAGTGCTAGTTAGTTATATAAGCATGTAGGGACTGCTAGGAGCTTTTCTTCACTCCCATCGGCCTCGTTTATCTTCTTTTTCCTCTTTATTTTTCATACGAAACTTGTGAGATTTGATACCTTATATCAGTTAGTAAACAACTCATGATTAGTTTGTTAGAAAACTTAGCTTCATATCCGTATTTTCATTTTATTTCCAATTTGCAAGGTTAGATGACACCATTATATGCAATGTGAATTGCACGTAATACATGCAAATTATAGTTTCATCCCTGCTTCTCAAAGTGGTATATGGACTATTACAATTTTTTCAAATGCCTACATCCCCAAATAGTATAAAACGTATTATGAATAAACTCATTTCGCTCATTTGCTGCAACAACATCATAACTCAAAAAACATAGTTTTTCAGGAGAAGCATTTAAAGGTATGAAATCCATATACATTTGCCTGTATTTGTCATAAATATCAAATTATTATACAAACTCATTGTATACAATAGCTTATGTCGTTCTTCCTGAATACAAAACTGAGTTTTGCCTTTCATGTGGTACCAATAACTCAAAATCGACAAGTTTTGAGTTATGACGTTGTTGAAGCAAATGAGCGATATGTAACAAAGAATTGCTATTTATTGTATTAATATGTGAAGAAAAAGCTTTGTACCCCCTTTTAAGCACATTGTGTGCATGGAGGAGTGTGGTATTTTGACATAATTAAAGTTCATATAGAGAAGGAGTGCAAAAAAATAAAATGTATGTATAATATGTGTTGTAAGTAAATAAAATAAATTAAAATAAAATAAATTATCTCTAAGGAATTTATGTGTATAACTCATTCATTTGTTTACGTTCATACTGAAGGTGCATTGTTGTAAGAGAAAATTGTGCAGCAGCAATGTGTTTATTATTAGTGGTTTTAAAAAAGTGAATACATTTTATTATTTAAATTTAAATTAAACTCTGTCTAATCTTGGTTTCAGTAATTTCATTACATTTTTTATATTTAGATATTCGCACCTACTTCCATTATGTCTCGACATAGAACATTGACGGGTTGGAGTGAGAGGCAAAGAAGAAGGGATGTATATTCCCGTACACATAATAATAGGCCAAATGCAAATTTAAATAGTATAAATAGTATACAAATGTCAAATGACGCGTTATTGTTTTTTTTTAAATATGGCTTAGCCAAGCTATACCACATATTTCCTCATATTTCCTATCGTTCGTATTTGAAAATAAATCGAAAATTAATGCGTAATAACGTATTTGTGGCAAACTTGAACATTTAATTAAAACCCTTACACCAAGCAGAAGCGCTAGTTTTTACACTTATTTTGTATAATATTAGTGATTTAAGTTTATTAGAACATGTATTTGAAACTCCTATATATACTACATCCACAATTGCCTGTTGAAATAAAATTGAAAACTTCACAGAGATTATTAGTTTACTCTCACACTGTTAAAGATGATGCCATTCTTCAGTAATGTCAGTTGTCGATATAAAACCGTACATTTTAAGAACAATTATTAAAGATGGGAACTCCATATATTCTGTTAAAGAGAATGAAGCCCATATATAGGGCCTAAGTGTATATGCATACATAGAAATAAACACGTATAACGATACTTAATCTAAATTATACAACTATTAAACATTGTACAGATCATACAGTGTTTATTAGTAAGAATTTTCATCTGAGATCTGTAAAAAAAGTTATATGTGGATTATTATTGGTAAGTAGGTTATTCAGTGACATAGCTCAGGATTAGAGCGGTTTGCTTAAATCTAGATTTGAGCTGGACTAACCACTTTGAATTATAACTCTAAGAAACAATTTAAACGTGAATTAAAGTAGTAGAATCATATCTGAATGCCATATTGGAGCATCAACCACAGGTTGTGAAACCCTACTTGGCATGCGTTATTGATTTGTTATGATTGTCCTTTGTTTAATTTGTTCAGTTACCTAGTTGTAATGATACATTTTGACTACACGGAAAGATAAAACAGGCTTAAAGCGAAAGAGAGAGTGTAGTAGGAGCGCTGTATTATTAATTTAACTACACACCGCAGGAGATAGCGTGCTGCCTTGCCACGCAGCGGGCCCGGGTTCGAATCCAGGTCGGGACAGGCTCCTGGGTGATATTTTCTCGGGGTTTTTCCTCTCCTGTGACACAAATGTCAGGAAGCTTAGGGCCCAAACGGTCTCCGAAAATCATTCGGCCATCATCATCATCCTCCTCCTTACCATTATCATCATCATCATCCTTCACCGGTGAGGAAAGCAACGGGAAGCTACCACGCCTACAATTCCCTAGTAAAGCTGCAACGCGTAGAATGAAAATGAAATTATTGCAGTGAAAGACCTCCCTCGGGCTGAATTACTATAGAATAGAATTCATGACTGAATAGCCGCCTAGAAGAATGTTGTAACCCGCATATATTTCCAAGTTGAGTTTTACGTAAAACATGTTGTTAATGTTACCCTATATGGTACTCTTTTTCAGGTAAAAATCAACTTTAGAATAAAATTTGTGTTACCACCTTGTCAGATTTAAATATATGCATAATTTAACCTGGCCTTTATAAGGAATAATAATATTAGGTCTAATACGTAATAATAATAATAATAATAATAATAATAATAATAATAATAATAATAATAATAATAATAATAATAATAATAATAATAATAATAATAATAATAATAATAATAATAATAATAATAATAATAATCATAATAATCATAATAATAATAATCATAATAATAATATAATCATAATAATCATAATAATAATCATAATAATAATCATAATCATAGAGCTTATTAACTTAATAATCATTGTACAAACTATAAAAAAATATTAAAAATATACCTAGAATCTGTTTATGTACTTCCGGTATAATCCTATTATGTTGGGTGCGGCAGAAACAATGACTCATTTTAATTTGCCGTCATTATTGGACACGGCTTCCTAGAGAGTTGATATTGAAATGTTTTGAACTGCATTGCCAGTCAGTATGGAGCGTTGGTCAAACGAATATTTTTAAAATGTGGTGACAGTGTCGTACGGACACAGCGTTTGTTCCGGCAACATTTTAACATTGGTCGGAATGATCAAGTTCCTTCTCGGAAGTCGATTACGAGATGGTCCAGCAGTTCAGAGCAACATCATCTGCAACAAACAATAAGCCACCTGGTAGGACACGTACGGTTCGCACCCTTTACAAGATTGCAAGAGTAAGAGCTGCTTTGGCAATGTCAGATTTATCGGCTTGTGATTTTGTTCTGTGGGGATTCCTAAAATTCAAAGTGTGTGCTAACAAGCCAACAACTCTTGAAGACTCGAAAAACAACATTCACACCAAAATCGAGGCCATAACAGGTGACATTCTTCGTAAGGTTATGGATAATGTGCGTGATCGTGCAGAAGTTTGCATCGCCAACAATGGTGGACACCTAAAGGACATAATTTACAAAAAGTGACATGTGTAATTAATGGTAGGATGTGTTCTTTCGAACAATGTACACTATTAATGTGTACTTGTATTTCTTCATGCCTAAATAACATGTTTAAAATGGGCCATTGTTTCTGTCTCACCTTGTATAAGAAATTGTTTAGTGAGTTTATGCTTTAAGTATTTTTGAGTCGGACCTCCCTTGCTATAAAGGGAGGAGGATTTCAGTGTCGGGTAACTGAAACAAGGGATAGCTAGAATTATTTTTTTCTTCATGAATTTGTTAAGGTGGAAATATAGTGAATGGAACCAAGTTGAAATATAAAGAGGCACTGAGATGGACAAAGTATGTTTCAAAAAGCAGAAGCAATGTATTCATTCGATCGTCTTACAATCTAATATAGATATTGTAGTATGTTCTTAAGTGTAATAATATTAATAATAATAATAATAATTATTATAATTATTATTATTATTATAATTATTATTATAATTATTATTATTATTATAATAATTATTATTAAATCCCGGATTTTATGTAATTATTAATTACATATTCTGTTCCTGCTTATGTAGTTATAAGAAATGCTAAAACTTTGACGACTTACACTGAAAGAATCTTTATTCCAAAGTTATAAATTACATTTTTTTACATATTTTAAGATATAATACGTATTTCCAGTGTTCTATCAAACTTCTGATATACGTATAGAGTGCAGGATGAAATCTCAAATTGAACATTTACGAAGGAATCTACTTCTTCTTCTGCTTCTTCTTCTTCTTCTTCACGGTTTAGGCTTATTTACTAGCCTGTTCCGGCTCCAAATTGCTGCTCTTTCCATCTTTTCCTTGGTCTTCCCAAACTTCTTCTTCCTCATGGTGAATAGCTGTATGCTGCTTTTGGTATTCTATTCTCATTCATCCTTGCCAAGTGTTCTTTCCAGTTGGTTCTCTATTTTTCTATTGTTGTGTATAATTCATCTACTTTTAGTTGTTGTCTTATTTCTGTGTTATGTTTTTTGTCATCCTGCTATTGGTCTGAGGAATCTCATTTCAGCAGCTTGTATTCTGGCAGATTGTTGTGTTGTCACTGTCCATGTTTCGGATCCATAAGTAATAATAGGCACTACCATTGTTTTGTATAATTTCATTATAGAGTCTTTCCTGGCTTTATTTTCAAAGTTCTTTTTAGTGTTCTGTTATATAATTAAACTTATTTAGTTTGTTATTTATATCTGTTTCCTCTGTGTATGATATTTCGCAACCTAGGAAGTTATATATTAGCACTTGTTCTATTGGTTTATTTTCTAATATTATCTTTGTCCGAACTGATTGAGCGCCCTTGAAGGCCATTGTTTTTTATTTTTTTGATGATATTTCCATGTTGTATTTTTTTTATATTTCATTTAGTTTATATAGCATTCTTTGTAGTTCGTCTTCTGTTTTTGCTATTAAAATCTGGTCATCTGCAAAGGCTACTGTTTTTATTACTATATTTCCTAAGTTAATTCCCCCAGTCGTCATTTGCTTCCATGATCTTATCATGTCGTCGAAATAAATGTTAAAAAGAGTGGTTGATAGTGGACAACCTTGTCTAACTCCTCCTGTTATATGTATTGGTTCCCTTTGATTTATTTTTATTTTTGTTTTCTCATACATTTTCTTAATTACTGCTATCAAGTGTAGTGGAATTCCTTTTTCACTTAATATGTTCCATAATTTTGGTCTAGACACTTTGTCAAAGGCCTTCTTATAATCTATAAAGAGGATGTGCGTCTCTAAGTTGAATTCTCTTAGCTTCTCTATTATTTGTTTTAAAGTGAATACGTTGTCTGTGCAGCTTCTTCCTTTCCTAAAACCTGTCTGCTCTTCTGATATTATTGCATCTACTATAGTTGTTAATCTTTGGTTGATCATTTTTGCATATATTTTGTATGCTGCACATAGTAAGCTTATGCCTCTATAGTTTTCTGGCTTTGTTTTATCGCCTTTTTATAAATATTGAGATTATTTTTCCAATTTTCCATTCTTCTGGTATTGTATTTTGTTTCCAGCACTTGTTTTAGAATTTTAATAATCTTTCTTGAAAATTCTTTGGGGCATTTTTATCAATTCTATGTTTATATTGTCTATTCCGCATGCTTTATTATTTTTACATTTCTTTAATATTTCTATCATTTCTTGCATCTCTAATTCATCTACTTCTGCATATTGTTCGTTTGTTTCTATGAGTGTTATTTCTTCTTTATTTTGTTTGTCCGTCCACAGTTCTTTATAATAATTTTCTAATTGTATATATTGTATAGTTAGCAGATTTGTTTTGTCTTTTACTTCAGAATTAAGGCTTCTTATAAATTTATATACTTTGTCTTGTCTTCCATGTAAATTGTGTCCCATTTCTGCTATCGTATCCACCCCCAATGTTCTCTATTTAATTTTCTGGTATATTTTTTTTACTAATGCTCTTGTTCTATTATATTCTATTCTGTTTTGGTCATTCTTGTTGTTTAAGTATTTTAAGTAGGCCGCGTTTTTATCCCTTACCAATTTCTGGATTTCGGGATCCCATTTTTTTAGTCCTTTGTTTCTTCCTCCTACTTTCTTTGTTCCTAATACTTCTTTTGCTGTTTTATGTATGAGTCCTTTTATACTATTCCATTCTTCTTCAATTTCCTTTTTTGGCTCTTCCGCATTTGTATAATCTTCTAGCCTTCTTTTGTATAAATCTTGTATCGATTCTTCTTCTAACAAATTTATTTTATAAATTTCTTGTTTGTTTTCTTCCTTCTTCTTTAATTCTTTATTCCAATTTCTATACCATTTCTTTTGTATATCTATTTTACTAATCAATAGGTAATGGTCACTATGGATATCGCTTCCTCTGAAGACTTTTGTGTCTCTGACTAGATTTTTCATTTTTTGATTAACCATAATGTAATCTATTATAGAGCATGATCCTCTCTCACTTCTCGTATATTTATGTATTTCCTTATGTCTGAAGTAATTGTTTGTTATTCTCAATTGGTTAAAGCATGCGAAATTTAATAACGTTTTCCCATTATAATTTAGCGTTTCTTCTCCATTGTTTCCCGTTACATTTGTAATTGGTGTTTTCCCTATACGTGCATTTGCATCTCCTGCTATGATTAAGTAATCGTTTTTGTTTGTTTGGTCTATTATCTTTTGTAGTTGTTGGTAAAATTCTGTTCTTTCTTGTTTTCTGCCTTCCTCTGATGCGTAGATTCCTATTACAGTAAGATTACCTTTTGGTATTTTGCATCTTATTTTCATTATTCTCCGATTTATCCATTCGTATGCAGTTATTTGTTTCCTTAATCTTGTGCTTACTAATATTGCTACTCCTGCTTGAGCTCTTTCTGTTATTTCTACTCCACTATAAAACATTATGTAATTACTTAGATCTTGACTTCCTCTTTGTTTCTTTTTTGTTTCTGTTATCACTGCTATATCTATACCTCTTTCTTTTAATTCTCTTTCCAGTTCGGTTTCTTTATGATGTATTCCTCTAACATTCCATGTTGCTACTTTAATTTGGTCTTGAATTCCAAAACGTTTATCCTTATGCTTTGCGTTTGTCGTTATCGGTTGGACAGTCCGGCTATATCTTTGGAGCTTGTAAGTATTTTGATGTGTCCCCTGAGTACGCTACTAACGTTCTGCAGGGTTAGTCCTTTGGAGGGGCTGCTTTCTTAAAGCCTTTGGACTTGCTTCCTTGTGTTTTATCTCCACAAGGAGGGTTGCCTCTTCCGCCTTCTGCCGTTGAGGATTTCACTATTGTTTTCCCGAGCTGGGTCTCTTATTTCATCCCCAGAGATTGGGTTGCCACTTCCGCCATTTCGCCGTTCCGATATTTCTATCTCCATCGTGTCTGCCATTGTGGTCTTCCGTGTTTGCAGCTTCCAGTGTGGTCGTTGCTCCCACGTTGCGGATTATTCTTAGTTCCCTCCCCTCTTATCTAACGACAAGCCAAGGCTTTCCGGTTATGATCGTCTGTGTCATTGGTACTAAGCCTCCCTCCACGACAAGGTGATAATCCGCAGGGAGGACGAAGGAATCTACATATCACAAATAATATTTTTCCTTCAATGGAACAGATACTACTTACACAGTTCCAGAGTCAGCCTACATCGTCTAATAGTGGCTTTTACAAAGAACTGTGCATGACATTGGTTGCAGGGAACATACCTTGGAACAAACTTTAGGTACAAATTAAAAAAAAAATCTTACAAAAATACTGCAACCGCAACATTCCCGACGAGTCCACAATCAGGAAGAATTATTTGGATTCTTGTTATGTTGACATATTAGAAAAAATCAGGGCTGACCTATATGGGACGACTGATACTGCAGGACGTTTCATCGCTAATCTAATTGTGGGTAAGTTCGACTGCATCAAAACTCTGTTTAAGTTATTGTAAATCGTTGGAGGCAACAAATACTTCGCTAATTGCTAGATTCATAAATGATGGACTTTAGGTACTATGACTAGGTGGGGTAAAAGAAGATAAGAATGTATTGATGTACATTGATGCAGGTCACATGTTGAAAGCGGATCGCTTACTGTATTTTATCTAAATTTAGTGCATGTTACATGTACGGATCATGCATTACAACGAGTGGCAGAGACAAAACGTAGATTGCCAGAAGTAAATATACTGATATCAGCAATGAAGAAAGTTTTCTTCAAATGCCCTTATCGCGTACAACGCTACCTGATGTACCTCTGTTTCCAGGCAAGGTAGGCAACATGGATTGAAGCTGCGATTTTCTACAGTATGTACAGGGTGATTCAAAAGTCTCTTGAAATTTTCGTCAAACCAATGTTTTATGCCAAACTTGTTATTGAATATGGAAAGTAATGACTACTGGATGATAAACTCAGTACATTTCAAGGCGGCCCTCTTAGTCACGGCACTGACTCCATCTTTCTTGTGTACAGCGAAACACTTGCCAGCATAGCTGGTGTAATTGCAGCTACCGCTGCAACTATTCGATTTCTCAATTGCTGTAAGGTGTTGATCTTCACTTCATACACTTTAGAATTAACAAAACCCCAAACAAAGATTCCTAGTGGTGTCAGATTGGAGTGCGGGCCGCTCAAATTCCCGGCGAATCACGACCGATCCATCTACCACAGAAAACATTGTTGAGGTGATCACAAACAATGATGACAAAATGGGGTGATGCACCATCTTGCTGGAAAACTATATTGTATAACATCCTGTTTCAGGCATTGTTCTAACATGTTAAGATAGTTACTTTCAGTTACTGTTGATTCCGCAAACATGAACGGCCCGTAAATGTTTGTTTTTGTTATTCCCAACAACACATTTGCCTTTAGTGCATCTCTCTGAAACTCTCGTATGGCATTTGGCTGTTCGCCTGCCCAAATCTACAATTATGCCTATTGACATGTCCACATGTGTGAAAATTTGTCTCATCACCGAACAACACATGTTTCATGTGATCTTCATTTTCAAAGGCATTTAACAGGTCATCACACGTCGCTTGTCGAGCTACATTGTCTTCTGGTTCAAGCTTGTGAATTATCTGGATATGATAAGGGCGTTTGTTCAGTTTGAAGTGCAAGGTGCGCCATACAGTGCTTTGGGACATACCCAACTCTCTGCTGAGTCTTCTGGTTGATGAACCGGGACTTCGTGAGATGACATCCTATATGTTTGCACGTCTTCTGGTGTTGGAGACGGCCTCCCTCTACGTGATTCATCAGTTACAGATCCCGTCCGTTTCATTTTCAGGACCAGATCTCTAATAGCTTGCCTGCTAGGACCTGGTTTTCTGAACTTTCTAGTTAATTCTTCTTGGACCTGCCCGTACTTCAATCATCGTATACGAGCGAAAACGACAGCTGATCTTTCCTATATTGTTAGCATAGTTTCCAATTACATATAACAAAAATACATAAATTAACGATATGAGGAAAATGTCAAGAGACTTTTGAATCACCCTGTACTTCGAAGCTGTAGAGACTCTTGACTTCCCAACTCCTTTCAAAAAACGTAAAAATGAAAATATATAAAACTATTATTCTACCAGTTATATTATATGGGTGCGAAAAATTGACTCTTATTTTAAGGGAGGAAAGGAGATTACGAGTATTTGAGAATAAAGTTCTTAGGAAAATTTTTGGACCAAAGAGAGATGAACAGACAGGTGAATGGAGAAGACTTACATAACAGTGAACTACATGGTCTTTATAGGAAGCAAGATATAATAAGAACAGTTAAGTCTTGTAGACTGTCATGGACAGGACATGTGGCACGAATGGAAATGAAAGACATACATGGAAGCTTCTTGTAGGAAAACCAGAAGGAAAACGCCCAGTTGGTAGATCAAGAATGAGGTGGGAGAATAACATCAACAATGATTTCAGGGAAGTGGATTATACAGGGAATGATTGGAAAACATTAGCTCAGAATAGGGATGTATAGAGAGCTTATGTCCACACGGCCATAAATCTGCTGGTTCGATAGTGCCAGTGAGTTAGTTAGTTAGAAGTCGGTGATGGAGAACTTTTCTTCTGAACTCCAGTGTCTGTGAATGAATCATTGTATGAATTCAATAGTTCTGAAATGCTCAGTTCAGTTTCTTCAATTGGTTTACCGACATTATCAAGAAACTGGAGTCTTAAAGTATCCTTCTCCAAGAAGTTGTGGGAATAATGAAGATGCAGTTCAGAAGGTAACTTCACATCTCGATACTATTTCTCAGCAGTTTGCTAATAATATTTAATTTTGCCGAATTTCTCTAACTCGTCAGATAAAATATTCGCTTAAAAGTATATCAATTCACCGGCATCTATATATATATATATATATATATGAATATGAAAGTTTTCTTGGGTTTTCCGCGTCTTGGATTCAAGTTCGGCCTCTGGCCACTGATTCCGACGTTTCGGCATGATCCCACATGCCATTATCAAGGAATGATAAGTTCGAGTCACAGGTTTAGGTCTTATATAATAAAACACATAGAGTTTTCGCTGTGGTCCGTTTCCGAAGACGTACACCCATCCAAGGTTTAGTTCTTTTGTAGTTAAATACCTTCAGTTTTCAATGTATATATTCGTTCATCTACACGAGGGGCAAGAGTGTTCCCTTGTGGGAGTTACTTAAGTAAGCCAATTTAATTATATTTATTTCCCTACAAATATCAGCGACTGAAAATCTATTACCTCATCGTCTTAAATAGACATATATCGTATTTGCTCGTATAATTTGGGCACTTTTTAAATAGGGGAGCGTAAAATATGCGGATTTTAAAAATTAGAGGTCCTGTTGTGAGTTATCTCAATTAAGGAACGTACGTATAGTAATTAATAATACATTAATTTTGTCATCTATTATAAATAAATAGCACGACACAGTAGGTAATCTTGAATTATACAAATAATAATTATGCAATAATAAATCTATAAACAATAATAATTATTATACAAATGAAACAATACAAAAACCATAATCCTTTTATGTTGTGAGAATTAGCAATTTCACGTGCACGTAATTGCGAGACCGTGGTTCCGCAACTTTTCAAAATAAATTAAAAGTTCATCTTGTACAGCGGGGTAATTGCCCTATTGTCATTTCTTGCATTATTTAGCGCGTCTTTTTTCCCCCCTCCAATAACGTACGTTGGATTCGAGAACTACGAATTCTCTTTCTGTTGCACGATTATCGAAAAGTTCCGCGAAACATGTCACTTTCAATTTATATGATGCTGTGTAATTTTAAATTTTTCTATCCCACGTTGAAATACAGTATAAATGCAAGTGCATAGAAAGTCAACTCAAGTACCGGTATTTACTTTTTTAAAACTTGTCCCTACCAAGGGCAAGCATTGTTAAAGTAGCGGGACTTTGGGTTTCATTGTGAAGCTGGTAGTTCAGTTACTAGTAAATTACCTACGTTCGAATGTAAGAAATGACAATGAAATTCAGGGAAGGAAAATCCCTAATGCACTGAAATGAAAATGTAGGCTCTACCTAAAATGTGTGTGAAAAAAAACACGGAGTAAAAATAAGTTCAAATAATCACTTAAAAATTAGAGTGCGGAAAATACGCGGGGTACAAATTGCGCGAGGAAATACGTGTTATTTGGATGGGAAAGGTCTACTAAAATTTGCTCACAGGCTCTAATTTAGTATTCGGATTCTTTTAAGAGTCCGAAAATATTCACACTCGAGACACAAGACTTAAAGTCCATACTGGAGGACTTGTCACTTGGATTATCCGCCCCAATAAATCCGTTGACCTCGGCCGGATTTAATTCCGCAGCTCTCTGTACTAGAGGCAAAGAATTTAATTCCTAGACAATCGAGAACTATGTGGGTATAGTCAATCTTTAATCTACCTGACAACCAAGATTACAATTTAGTCAATACTAACAGCAATAATCCTCGCATTTGCACAAAACCGTGAATAAGGAAAAACATTAGTCTTCTGAAAGTAGCTATTTATTCTCTATTAAATAGCCTGTCTATAAGGATATAGGTGTGTTATCTGTTTTTATCAAGCCTCGTATAAATGTGCTTGACAATCGTTTGATTGGACGTGTCGTTTATTTTTACGCTGGCGAACATTTGATCAACGTTGATTAATTTGTTATGACAACTCACTTATTTTGACAATCACTTTCGTACGGCACATCGATTATAGAAGGTCATGGAAGGTGTGTGTTTTATAAATCATTTTGTGATTGGTTCTAATTTAACCCACTTGTTTCATATCAAAATGTACAACAACTTCCTTATTGAAATCAGGAAAAGAATGGGCAAGTTTAGTTTTTCTATGTATTTTCAAAATACTACACTTAAACAAAAATCTTCCGTCACGCAGGAACTGCATAAATTAAGCGAATTTAGCTAGTCAAACTTATGGTCCCATTTTTCTGGTTTTCGATATATATATATATATATATATATATATATATATATATATATACAAAATTACAGCATATAAACATTTGCCACATTCTTTACCAAGACAATAATACATTTATCACTACTCTCCGAAACCTAAAAGAGGAAAATTTACAATGTGTGAGAGACCTTAACATTGAACCTCTTGACATCAATATTAATACTCGAAGTCTTCTACCAGATGCAAGGAAAATCAGGAAACAACTAAGAGACAAAGAAGCAGTTCTCTGGAGTCAACTTCCTCATAAGGAAATATACAATGAATATACACCAGCAAATCAATGGATTCGTGAACATCAGGGATTGTCTTTTTCCGAATGGTGAGAAGCGATTAAAATGCAAGCCAATGTATCGGCGGTGCGTTCTTTGCCGTGCAGGTATAGGGACGATACCCTCTGTAGACGTTGTCGCAGAGAGCACGAAACCCTTGCACACGTCCTTGGGGACTGTCCGATTGGAGAATCACTGAGGAACATTCGGCACGACAATATTCGAAATATGATGGCAGAAGCCTTGCGAGATTATGGATACACAGTTTATGAGGAAGTTCATGGTGTGGCCACTAATGGAAGAACAGACGAATATATATAATTGCATTTAGACCATCTTCTAAAATTGGTATGATATTAAATCCCACAATCCGTTTTGAGACTCTTAGTGGCAAACCCGACGAAGTTGACTGTGAAAAGAAAGCCATATATGAACCAACAATTGACTATTACAAAGATAAATACCAATTAGATAGTGTAACTGTCACAGGATTGATGATCGGGGCAAGAGGTACTATACCAGGATTCTTACCTAAATTTTGGAATTCCTTAGATTTGGACAGGGTGTATCTTTCTAAAATTGCCATCGCTGCCATTAGAGGGTCAATATAAATTTTAAGAAACCATCTTTATAAAATGTCTACTTTATAGTATGTACACTTCAATTACAATTTGAAATTTTTAAATGTGTTTACAAAATGTATTTCATCAATTTCGAAAATTAATTGTCCGTATCACTTTGTCCTTGAGGCAATCCTCTAATGAGGAAAGTTGTATATTGTATATAATAAAATATATACATATATAGATGACTCATTTTACTGATGCCAGCTTATTTAAAAGTGTCGGCCCGCAGCAAATTTAAATCGATATTAATTAAATTGATGTCAAATTGATCAACAGTATGCAAATAGGAATTAATAACTTAGGCGTACGGATATGCATGATTTGTTTTCTCTGCAGTCCGATGCTTTTAAATAAGCTGCATCAGAATTTGAGTTTCTCCAATTTGACAAAATAAATATAACATATTTTCAGTAAAGCAGCAAAATGGGACAATACATTTTATTTGCTAATAATTATCTTATTTACGAGGTTCCTGGACTGGACATTAATTTGTTTACATTGTAGTTTCCTCTGTTTAATGCATGTTGCGTTGTACCTAACTTTGCAACGACGGCATTTTCTGGAGAATCGTAATAACTGCCGAATTTAGGGAACCGAGAATACATGCAGAATCATTGTGCACTAACTCACACAAGATGAACATTTTCTGCACGAATTTTTCTTTATTACTGACACAGTCGATGTAAGGGAAGCATCCCGGTAATAGACTTTGCATTAGTAATTAACACTTCCACAATAAAATGTAATACATACGATTCTTGCTGGAATTGACAGTTCAACTGAGTATCCATACATCCATAGTAATTCTGCCCGAGGGCAGGTCATTCACTGCAATAATAGCATTATCATGCTAGGCTTTGCAGCTTAACTGGGGAATTATAGCTTCTCGTTGCTTTCCACATCGGTGAAGGATGGTGAAGATAATGGTGGCCGGATAATTTTCGGGGGCCGTTGGGCCCTAAGATTCCTGATATTTGTCTTACAGGTGAGCAAAAACACAGAAAAAACCTCACCAAGGAGCCTGTCCCGACCGGGAATCGAACCCGGGTCCACTGCATGATAAGGCACACGCTACCTCAAAGACCACAGCGGTGGACCAACTGAGTATGGTGGCTCCAAAAGGGTGTGATCTACATAACCACATTCACTTCAAATAGGAACTTCCCGCGAGAACCTTATTTATTATATTTTAGTGTGATAGTGTCAGTTGCTAATGTAGTATCTATTACTGGTACGTTTATCTTACATTTTACCTTGACATGCTACAACTTAGTTTAATTCTACAACTAAATGAGTATTCAGATAATTATCTATTCCAGCAGGACGGAGCACCTCCTCACTACCAATGTAATATTCGCAACTATATTAATTGAGTGCTTTCTGAACGTTGTGAAGAATGGGCAAGACTTCTTGACAATACTTTTATAAACTGCCTTTCGTGATCCCCTGATTTAACTCCATGTTATTTCTTTCCTGTGAGTTTACATGAGAACAATTGTTACTTCTGGAAGAAAATTTCCGGGCTATTGACCGTGGTCTTGACGCTTGAAGTTCCCCGACGTTTCGCCAGAGACTGCGTCCGGCATCCTCAAGGGGTTATCTGGCGAAACGTCGCACAGAGGAGTAAATACGTTTAAAAACCGGTCAAAAGTCTAAAATATGAAGTCAGTTATTAACCTGCAAAGACCCCAGAATTTTCAATCTTACTAATCAATACATCTATCTGTAATCAGTAAGGTCACCCACGTGCTTTATTCACCCCCAGTTTTTTTTTATCGAAACACAGTCATTGTCGAAACCTCATGTCTCTGTTCTGCGCTTGTATTAATTTAGTGGATTAAATTGTGTTTTCGGGTGTTGATGTGTGGAGAAAAAATTATTATGAATCTGGAAGTAGAAGGTAAGAAGATTATTTTAATCTAGTAGTTTATTAATTTGTAGTTTAAATAATGTATATATGAGATGAATAAATATGAACTGTAAATTGGGATTTGTATGAAATGCTTAAACAATCGTGTTTTTATTTTAAAATACAATATGAGTCTGTAATCTCTGACGATGGGGCTAAGAAGCTCTCAAACATGTTCGACAAAAACAACTCAGACAAAATGTTTTAATTATTAATCGTGTTTTTGTTTACTTGTCAAAGCTTTTCTTTTTTGACAAGCTTGTACTTAAGGATAACCTGTACCAAATAAAAAAAAATGCGCTTTCGTGCGCCATTCGGATTTGTGATGCGTTGAAGACAATAGGTTTTTATCTTTTTTTAGATACTGCAGAACCAGCTATAACTTTCACGAGAAGAGCTTTGTGCGATAATATGAGAGATCGGAAAGAAAAGAATATTAATGAAAAATGTGACTTTTTAGTAAGAACACTTGCTGAATTTATTGATTGTCCTAAGGGTAAATGTGATATTTTAAATCGTGCAGGATTCGGGAAATTCCAATGATGGTAACATATCATGAAGATTTTTTTCAGATCTGGCGCTAATGTCAATCTAATCAAACGATTTCGAGCAATCCTCGAATTTATTTTTAGTGGACACAACATAGATGCTGATAAATATGCTACATATGGACACGAAACGGCAAAATTATATGTTGAATTGTATAGTTGGCATCCCATGTCACCTACAGTTTTGATCCATGGAGCCAAAATAATACGCCAAGCAATTTTGCGTATTGGCCAATTCTCTAACAAAGCCGCTGAGGCCCGGGATTCAAATTTTCTAGAATATAGGCAGTATTACTCCAGAACATTTTCACGACAGGATTGTAACAGGGACATCCTGAACAGATTATTGTTGAGTTCTGATTATTATTTAAGTTTCATTACACCTAAGCCGAAGTTGAAGAAAAAGGCATTTTCCAAAGATGCAACGAATCTAATGGTTGCAATCATACCGCCTCCATTATCTTCGTCATCTTACGATGAAAATGAAGATGACGATGATGATGAAGAAGATGAGTAACTTTCCTAGAGTCATTTTCTCAAAACAGTGTTTTTGGAACTATTATTGCACTTTTTGATTATTAAACACCACGATGCTTTAAAATTTGTTTTTATGTCAAAAGACCATTTAAATAATTTTGACCGGATATTTTATGCCAATACTCCTATGTGCGTCGGGAAACTGTAATCCTCAAGACCACGGTCAACAGCACGGAATTCTTCTTCAAGACCATCATACTAACTCCGGCCGTAAAAGTCATAAGTCAATATATTAGTTATTTCCTTCCTCTACCACGAGACCTTAGTGAATTTCAAGTGAGGATTGAAGAAGCCGCAGCTTAAAGTCACGTCTGACATGTTTTTCAGACTATGGCAGGAGTTGGACTACCGTTTCGATGTTAGTTGCATTGCACACGGCGCTCACAACAAGGAACTCCTCACAAAAAATCTTAATGCCCAGTGCATCATATGAACCATCAGGCGTCAGATTAGATATGATACTGTTTGAATAATACATTTATTTGACAGACACGCTGTATTTAGATGTATTGAGCTTTGCTGACTTTTGAATTGAAGGCCATAATATAGACATGGGCACAACTCGTCTTCCAAGGCGAGAGGGATCTTTAGGCCAATGTTTGCAAAAGTGAAGATCTTCACACATACAGTGCATATTAGACTTATATTGTAACAGTATAACTAAGTACCTCACTGCACTATCGTATCCGCAAGTTCCTTGTGGCACGGACATGGGATCTCCATACATCCCTATCCTGAGCTAATGTTTTCCAATCATCTCCTGTATAATTTACTTGCTTAAAATAATGATTAATGTTATTCTCCCATCTCATCCTTGCCTACATGTTTGACGCTTTCCCTCTGGCTTTCCTACAAGGAGCTTCGATGCTCCCCTTTCATTCCTAATTTGTGCCACATGTCCCGCCCATCTCAGTATATGAGACTTAACTGTTCTTATTATGTCTGGCTTCCCGTCAAGATCGTGCAGCTTACTGTTATATAGTCTTCTCCATTCGTCAATCTGTTCATTTTCTCTGGTTAGTAATAGTATAGAGTTTAATATTGCTGTCACCACAAAAATGGAAAACAGCATTTCGTAGAATAGAGGATCAAATTTATTCGAACATAAAAAGTCTAATTATAAGCATAATTGCTGAAAAGGATTAAAAGTTGCTATTGAATGGTATTATTGTATTTGCTCGCGTAATATGTGCCCCCGCGTATATTGCGCACCCTAATTTATGGTGGATTATTTTCGAAATTTATCTTTACTTTGTGTACTTTGCGAACACATTTTAGGTACCTTTTCTTTTCAGTATAGTACGGATTTTCCTTCCCTGAATTTCATTGCCAATTCTTACAGTCCAACGTAGGTCATTTACCAGCAACTAAACTACCTGCTTCACAAAGAAACCAAAGTCCCGCTACTTTAACGATGTTTGTCCTTGGTAGAGACAAGTTTTAGAAAAGTAAATACCGGTATTTCAGTTGACTTTCAACACTTCTAAAGTGCACTTGAATTTATACTGCATTTCAAGATGGGAAAGCAAAATAACAATTACACAGCAGATACGTTTTTGCGGAACATTTCGGCAATAGTTCAGAAGAAAGAGAATTCGAAGTTCTCCAATCCAAAGTGCGTTATTTGAGGAAACAACAGTCGCGCTAAATAATTATTATGGCAATTGAATTGTTTCATTAATAGTATTGTTATTATCATTTATACATTTATTATTCCATGATTGTTTGTATAATTCCAGATTACCTACAGTGTTATGTTATAAAATTATAAGGTATGATAAAATTGCTGTATTTTTAATTATTATGCTGAATACCATAATTGAGATAATTCTCAATTGGGGACCTCTAATTAAAAATCCGCGTATTTTACGCTCCCCAAATTTTCTGTATCCAAAGTGAATTAAAACGTGTGCAAATTACGCGAGCAAATTCGGTATGTATGTATTTATTAAACTACTGTTAGGTAATGACCTTGTGGTAGCTACGTGTACATAAATTTATATATATATATATATTATAATTTTTTGACATTGAACAATGCAAATTATATATATATATATATATATATATATAGGGCCTATATATATATATATATATATATATATTCAAACAGATAGAAACTGCAGTCTTTTTAAAAATTGTTCTAAAGTGTTCAATATTATTTTCTGTTAGGACCTGTATCTAGTGACAAATTGTGGTTCATCCATAATCAAGAATTGTTGGTCATTAATTTCAGGAATTGCACATTCTGGTTAAAATTTTCAATGAAATTGTTATTATTTTAAATATGGTACTAAGTATGAAATCTGTCTTGCCAATATGGTGGTTTTACCGCTAAAAAAATAGCACGTTGGGAAGAGGACGGAGGGCTCCTGGTGTGCTGCAAATAAGTAAACAACATTTACCTTCTATAAAATAATAAGCGTACTTATCTCACAAGTGCATAATATGATAATTGAGACATGGGTGAATATTTAGCTAATTTTGACCAATATTCATAATGATAGTTAGACACGTGATAAATACAACATAATTCTAGTCTCTACTTGATTAATTATTTATTAATTTAACATATAAAAATTAATGTTTGTTAGTTTGTTCGTATTTTATGCGCTGTCATACAATTCATCCGATTTTAATGGGGCTTTTTGTAAAATATTCAGAAAATTCTCGGGATGAACGTAGACTATAAGAGAATTGTGATACTCAACTCCTACACCTTTAAAATCATTTTTTGTAGTGAAAAAAGGCCCATTTTGACGCTTAAATGACTTACACTGCCTAAATCATAACAAATACACAAAATTAATGTGCACAGAATTGAATATCTCAAAAAACTCTACAAAAAGTCCGCGACAGCACATGTTTGTCTTTTGTGGATAACTCATATTAACCATTTTTGTCTTTCATTGATGCCACGAAGATCGGGATAAGTAGATTCTCGGACAAGCATAGCAGCGCACGGCGGATATTCTTTTACGGTTAACTTATAATAACGAATTTTGTCTTTCAGCTCATTTATGCCAAGTACATCGAGATAAACAGATTCCCGGGCAATGCCGGGTAATCAACACGGGGTATCTAAAAATAATTACGATATGGCTTTACTTATAGTGATTGCTTGAATATTAAATTCTGGAAGATGACATTTTATTTACTATTTGGATTGTATGAAAAGTTGTTTGAAAATAGAATTAATTAGTTGAATAGTTGTTCTAACTGCAATAACGAAGAGGGCAAATTTATAATTATTTTTCATTTGACTTATTTAACTAAACGCAAAAACACATTATTATTTATTTAGGCGTAGCAGCGCACGCTGGGTATTAGCTAGTTAATATTAAAATTATATATATTTCCCATGATTCTGGGACATGTTGTGATGTCATCATTTTAGTAAGTCAATTGTTTATCGTTACCAAGGCGGCCTTTATTTGTTTGAAAATTTTATTGAGATAGATGTAAATTTTGCCGAGATGGATGGAATTCCAACATAAATTATGGAACGAGCAAATGTAGCGGAATATTTATTGATTCCTAAGAAAATCCAGAGCACCCATTCTAGCGAATAACGGAGCCAGTAATACTTCATTGAAGCGATTAGGAGGTAGGAAGGCTGCAACAGTTGTGGAAGGCTATGTGGAAGAATGCATTGAAAATATAATTCAGATCGCGAAACAAATAGCAGCAAGGGAACACAGTAGAGCTCTCTAGCAGTAGTAGCAATATGGGGATAACATTTTCAAATGTGACGTACGTTTAATTTCCATGTACCAAAATAATATAGAAGTGTTTTGTTCTTACGTAAGTAAAAATAATTTGAGTTATTTGATCGTTGTCATTGTTGATGAGGAGACGGACCTGAGATGTATATCATTTTTTATCATAATTTTAAATTGTAGAAAGAATGAATGTAACAAGGTTACCAAAAGCAGCATTTAACTACAAGCCAAGAGGTTCAAGGAATGTAGGAAGGCCTGTGAAAAGATGGACAGAACAATTTTGAGGCGGAAGAGGCAATTTGCCTAGCCCGTGAAGTGAAGAAGAAGAAGAAGGAGAATAATAATTTTAAATTGTTACCAATACCACAACGGAATTTATGATGAATTTTAATAATGTTGATTGTTGTCAGGGTATGGCGTGTTAGGATGCGTAAGCATTCTAGTGGGGAGTTGTCCGGACGACTGAATTTTTAGTTTTTTCAGGTATAGCTCGCGCATTCAAAACTTACGTATCCCTGACGTCATTTTGTACGTGGGGAAACAAGAGGTAATTGGTACTATTTACTGACTTAAATATCAACTCATCTGTTATTACAGAATTGTCATAAGTAACGCCACGAGTGATTTCCAAATTATCGATAAATTCACGAGTCACGAAGTGAGGAGTGAATTTATCTAGAGAATTTGAAAATCAAGAGTGACATTTGTTAGGACTATTTAACGAATAAAATTAAGCTGTTTACTAAAAAATAATTATTTGAATATAGTTACTGGTGTTTTAAAATATATATATAGTTAATGTAAACGGCGATGTTTGAAAACAAATTAGAAATGTGAAGTTATGTATATTGACTGCAACTCGATCATATTATTTATTGCCAAATAGGATCGCAATATTGTAAGAATGCACTCTAGTGGAGAATTAATGAAACAGATCAAACTATTATAATCAACATTATAGGTTAATCATTTATATTTTGAATAAACGACTCAGTAAAATCACTGAATCTATCCATTATTTACTATATTCAATGTATTTGTTGGAGAAAAATAATGGTATAACCCGTTCAGAATATTAAAAAAAGAGGAGCTTTCTTTATCACAAAACAGGAGCTGATAAAGAGAAATCGATAAAGAGCGAGGTGAGACACGACTGTCGTTGGTGTAGAACAGAATTCATTGGAACTTGATTGGTCATTGCCTACAATTTGTGACATGAGTTAAATAGTCATTGCAAATGTGCATTTGTACTTAGAAGTGATTCCAACAAGGGAACTGTCAACAATTACCTGCCGAAACCTATCTTGAAATTTCTCCCAGAGAAGCGTTGTGATGTACCAAGCCCATATAAAAAAGCCTTTTTTAACTGGAAGGCACAGAAATCAAAGTCAGAATCGAGCAATGGCAACCCGCTGTAAGTAGCAGTTGGACGTCCCTGCTACATTAAGAGCGATGTGGAGTGAGGCGGGTGTGACGCGGAAGGCAGGTTGTCATGGTTATCCAATCCATAAAGTGAGGAATTGCATTACTTCCCTGGAGTTTAAATGAGAGATTTAGCGCTGAATTTTAGTGCCTTGTAGTTAAAAGCGGCAGATCATTTTTGGACACGGTCTTAGTACATCAGAGCGCTTCTTTGGGAGAAATTTCAAGGTAGGTTAATCTAAAGTTATAACTGACTGCAAAATTATCGCGTGTAGCTCACGACAGGAACTATCTCAACACTTGATACAATCAACAGCGTTTTCTTTCAGAACTATATAGGGCTTGGAATGTAGAGAGAGAGAGAGAGAGAGAGAGAGAGAGAGAGAGAGATAGCACTTCGGCTGTAAGATGAAAACATTTTAATTAATGTCCCCAACTGCCAGTATGCAGTGCGCGGCCACGTGTCTCCTTCATTTCAGACAAAATCATGGCTACATATAGTTAATGATAGAAGACCACTGCATTTACATGTTTTACTTTTCCAAATTCTGCACACATATTTAATAAGTTATTTATCAGCGCGTTTATCGGCTCATCACAATTTAGGTACAAGATCACAATATACTTCTCTAGTTTCGATACCACAGCACAGGACATGTCTATACTCACACAATATCCATCACTTCCCAATCGCGCCAGGGACTGTCAATCATTATTATTATTTACATCAAAGTTAACTGATATCTTAAGTTCCTCACAATGAAAATATTAACTGGATAACAACCCCTATTCAACATTTTTATAGAGGGGCCTTACCTATAAATAGTAATTCTGGGAAGATTTAATTAACTTTATATGATTTTTATTTCACAATTTGTTAGCAAATATTAGACCACATTCACATTGTGTTTTATTTTACTTACATTTTAATATTTTAAAATGAAATAAATATGTGATTTTTGTATTATTTAATTAAATTATTCTCTGCTTGAGTGGAAGAGAAGGCCTTATGGTCTTAACTCTACCAGCTTAATTAAAACATTATTGTTATTATTAATATTTTTATTATTATAATTTGTATAAAATTGTGTTTAAGTGTTTATAATGACGTCATTAATTCCTTAGCAACGATTATGACATGCGTGCCATAATTAGATGCTTATACACGATTTTGGATGTGATAACTACGTATTACAGAACTAGAATTGGATGAGAACTGTTTATGGTACTTAGAAGAACATTTTACTGTATTTGAGAGGAATTCTTGATGTTTAGTTTCTGAACTAAAAAAAACAACAAGCAAATAATGTTTCTTTGAAACCGAGTAAAAGGTCAAATCAATTTTAATTATATAATGTGCTTACTTGTTTACTTCTATGCATACAAAACTTTAAAGGTAATAAACGGTTTCTTTCACTTTTTTCTTCATCTTTATCTCAGTTTCATCTCTCACATTATAGGTACTTAACTTGTCACACGCCACCCAGACCTAACAGTAGCACTATCTCTCTCGAGAGGGATTTTAAACTGTGGGCCAAAAAAGGCATGGAGGGCCTCCTCGAATGAGTCATCAGCTCAATAACAGGGCCTCCTCAGAGTCAGCACAACGAAAGACGAATCACACCATTAACACATAGATTTATTAAACATGGTGAACATGATAATGATGATATGATAGACAGGTGATATTGGGGACTCTTTGAACCGTATAGTTTCCTGATATTTTTCTTACAGGTGAGGAGAAATCCGGAAAAAAACCATCACCCAAGAAACTTGTCCTGACTTGGGATCGAACCCGGGTACGCTGCATACGAGAGAGCACAGCGATGGACTATTTTACTGTTTCAAACTTATAAAATGTAGTTATTTCCACGGAGAATCTAATGGTCTCTCAAACACGATTTCGACAAAAAAGTGACTTATCTGGTTGTTTCCCTGGGGACTTCAAATGTTCTTGTGTCACATGACGCACATCAAGACGACCATCAGGTTCATTGTAAACCCGACGTAACATCATTGCATGGTACAGCTCTTCTGTGACTTTTCCCGACGTAACATCATTGCATGGTACAGCTCTTCTGTGACTTTTTCCTTTGGGGATTTGTGGAAGACAGTGTTTTTCTTTTTCTCTATTTCCTCGTGATTTATATAAAATGAAATATTGTATCAGAAGAACTGTGGCAGTGTCGATGCAGATGATATGTTTCATAGGGTTTAGAAAGAACTGGATTGTCGTCTTTATGTGTATCGTGTGACTGTGGAATCACACATTGAACATATGAGCTAAGGAATTAAACTTCAAAACTTTTTCTGCAAAAACGTGTCAAGAAATTCCACGTAGCATAAGCATTTTTAGCGAATTGCGAAGGATTATAGTTACTGAAAAAAAAAAAGCTTACAAATCTTCATCTGTGTTACTTAGTTGACATCGAAAATGACCTGTTCCGATCTCATTATCCATCCTGTACTCTTCAAGTGGTCGACTTTGACTCATTTTCCAACTGCAAAGTATTTTATATTAAATTGTGCAATCTTTCTCTGGCCATTCATCCAACGTATAGTCTCAGTATGTTTATGTAATTTTGTAGTTTTCTAAGAATGAGTTCAACTTTAAGTTCCGTTAATATTTCCATTTCATGACCTTGCCACGACAAAATAAATAACTAAATAGATACATAAAAAATTGCCTCTTAATGCTCTAGATCTTTTTTCGGATCCAAACTCTCCATATTGCAATCAATTAAGTAAAGTAAGGTCGAGTTCGTTAGCCAGCAAAATCGGACCACTACGAGTGGAAGTTAACCCGAAGAGAACATTTATAAATCTCTTTAGCGGTCGCAATTTTCGATATTTAGCAACGAAACTCTGCGTTTGTCATTAAAATAAAATGAAAAAAAGTGTTTTAAAAATTAATGAGCTCTGACAATTAGCAGAGGGAGTTTATCTGAGCTATCATAATTAAGAAATCTCTCTAGGGGCCGCTATCTTTGTTTTGTCGCAACATAAGTAGAAGCATATATTTTTTACCGAAATAAATACATATTCCGTAAACAAGCAAAGCAGACTAAAATTCTTTAGTTCTTTAGTCAGACTGGAAGGACAGACTGTCCTGAGCACCGGTACGTGAAAGATATATTGCACTATCCCAGTATTATGGAGATGGATGGAATGAAAGTCTACTCTACGTTAAGTTATTGATCGTCTTCCAGGTTCGATAACCAAGCTGTACTCCCAACACCCATACCGTCGTGGCAGCGAGGAGGAACTACAACCCTCCCGTTGGCCCCTTCTGCCCTCAGAATTTTCGGGCTCGGAGTCATGAGGCAACACCCTGATGAGCACCTCATTAGATCCCCGCAACCATATATTTTCACCACCTGAGTATTGCCAACCAAATTAGATTTGCTAACATGAGAGGAGGTGATGGATGATATGAAATGAATGAATGAGAAATGAAATGACATGAAAGGGGAGAGGGAAGGGAGAATAAATAGTGTTGGTTGGATGAAGTTCGAGAAACGGGAGACTCTAATCAACGCAATTTTTTATTTTTCGCAACCAAACTGAATATATAGTATTGAAAAAAAAAACAAGGAAGTTATTGTGCTAAAATGAAGGATATCCGACCAATTGAGGGCTTACCAGAAAACTGAAATTAAAAAAAAAAATTAGTAGCAACCATGTCGGGAGAACCCCGAGAAAAACCAGAAAAATCCCAGTATCACCCACCACTAATACTCTTCTGGAACAGCAAGAATTCGAATCTGGAATCGCAGTCTGAGTAGCCGTGGACGCTAGCCATGTATCTACCGAGACGGGAAGCAGACCATAAATTCGATTTGCCAAAAAATTCAATCAGTTTATGGAGGTGGCCACGTATACGCGGCTTTCATAGACTTCTCCAAGGCGTTTGACAGCGTAAATAGAAACACATTACTGGACAAAATCTCCAGAATACTGGGAAAACACAACCCATTCTTGAAACTAATTGAAAGTATACTGGCTTACAACCTACTAACCATAAATGACAAAGTTAGCCAATCTGATCACATAATACAAACAAACGGAGTGCTTCAAGGGGATCCTCTTAGCCCATTCCTCTTCAACTTGCTAACCCACGACGTAGTCCAAGGAGTAGCATCACCGGAAGCCACGGTCCTCCTCCATGCAGATGATATAGTCATCCTATCCAGAAATAAAGTAGTTCTTCAGACTAGCCTGGATAAACTACACAACTGGGCGCACAGGAACGAACTAGAAGTTAACACAAGCAAAACTAAGATTATGAAATTTAGACGAGGAGGAAACGTAAACAGGGATGACAAATTCAAGTATGGAAATGCCCAAGTAGAACTAGCCAACTGCTACAAGTATCTCGGTCTAACGTTGCAAGTCACAGGAAAATCATTCATCAAGCACATCCAGGAAAGATACAACTCAGCAATAAAGGCCACATTTGACATTTGAAAGGTCGAAAAGCTGTAAATCGAAACAGCTATAAGACTATTTCACATTAAGATATCACAAATAGCGTGCTATGCAATCACCACATTCTGGACTCGGTTAACCATAGCAAATCTGAAAAGACTGGAAATGGTCAAAATTGCCTACCTCCGGAGAGTACTTAGGTCAACGAGCTCCCGCCTCATATACTATCTAACCAAGACTGACTTCTTCGATAGAGAAATAGCGTTAAAATATAACCTGCCACACACCCCGGCCTACGAAGCACACATAAGAGAGAGAGAGAGAGAGGAAAAAGCAGAGGATATAGACCGCGGATTCTTCCTGACCCCAGCGATGAACACCGAAGAATGGAAGGAACCGAACTTCTCCCTGAGACACGTGTTCACGAGGACCGCCACACATGGATTCCACTACAGAGTATGTACCATAAAAGGGTTCCACCTCGCATCGAACCAGTGCCTCTGCAAGCTATGTGACCAAAAATATCAACAATACCACCTTATTGACTGTAAAGCAAGAGGAAAGCCTCTAAACGTCTATGCAGACGATAATAACTTTCAGTAAATGTATTATAATGTACACAGTGTGTTTAATAAATCTTTATATTATGGAGTTATTGCGTGACGGATTTTTGTTTTATAGAGAGTGAAGTTTATTTTTTTGCAGCTCTATATTATAGTAAAGAATATAGATTATTTTAGGACTCAGAGAAAAAAAATGGCCAGAACATAACTTCGCTGAAAGTAAATATTTGAAATTACTTTTATTAATAAATTATATGGTAAATTAATTGCCTAATTTTTCTCGTTTAAAGTTTAACGTTTAAACGGAAATGATATTAATATCCATAAATATCGCAATTACTACTGAGTGGAGTTTATACATTTTTTAATGACGTGTTCAACGTCCCATTACTGTCACCTAATTCTCATGTAGCGAAAGCTCTCGTCAAAACGAAACAGGAAAAATCAGCAATTAAAACAAAATGATGATGTATTTTAACAACAACTTGTTTACAACTCATGACGTATCGTGGGGTTAGAACTATAAGATTCAATTAAACTTTATAAATTTTTTCAAGAGAGCTATTTAAAGTTTAAAATTAAAATACAGGATAAGGTGTGTATTAGTAATGATTGGACTGCACAACACTCGTAGCTTACAAACAATATGGACAAAACATGCATTTAAATTATAAAAAATATTCTTTACAACCTAAAATGTTATTTTCGACAAGAACATATTTTAGTGTGGTAAGACTACTGTAAAGTATGGTGCTGCTTCGAGGGTTACATCGCCCCATACAGAATAGTGGTGGACAGCATCTATCAATTTAGTTTCTTCTTCTCTTTATCCTAGACTTATAGCCTGTTGGGAAGCCAGTTTTACATCATTGTTGTGGTGTTCCTCGGAATCTCTTGTCGTTTAAATATTATCTAGTGGTGAATTCTATGGCAACTGACGTAATAATTCCAACACAATAGGTAACATTTTAATTATTTTATTCTTCAGATAGTATTACACTACTTTTCTCTTGAAAAAGTATATATATATATTAATCTCTTTAACAGAAAATATGAAGTTTATGATTTTAATAATTATACTTAAAATGCATTTTGACCTATATCGGTAACTGACGTAACCACAGAATGACATCTTTTACAGAGTGTAAGTAAATTAAAAATCTCTGTGAAGTTTTCAAATTTATTTCAACAAACAGCTATAAATATAGTATGTATAAAAGGAGTTACAAAATACATGTTTCGAGTTTTATGTTCTAATAAAAGTCCACCGCTGTGGTCTCGAGATAGCGTGCGCCTTGTCACGTAGCGGGCCCGGGTTCGATCCCCGCTCGGAACAAGTTTCCTGGGTGAGGTTTTTTCGGGATTTTTCCTCACCTATAAGACAAATGTCAGGATACTTTAAATCCTAAACGGTCCCCGAACACCATCTGACCATCATCATCATCAATACCATATTCACCTCATTAGATTAAGTTTAAGTTTAAGGCTTCTTCTGGCGCATCATTACCCATCCTCATCACCCATCATATCATTGGGGCAGCGTAACCCCGCCTTCCAGGCGCCCCAACCTCAGAAGTGGGTACGCCAATGCCAGGAGAGAATAGGGCCTACCTGAAATATCGAATGACAAACAGGTGGCATTGAACAAAAACTAATGTTCTAATTATAAAAAAATAAAGGTAAATGATGCAATAACTTACATATCTGCATGGTGTAAGAGTTGTAATTAAAATAAATAACAACTCTTCGTTACGTATGAGTTTGTTAATTTTCTACAATATTTTGGAATGTAGGCACGTGGAGATATTTTTAATAGTCTATATGCCACAAGCTTTTAGAGTAATTTGCCTTACAATAATGGATTTTTTAATATATAATATAGTCCCACGCGCGCCGTAACCCAGTAGTTGAAGTCGTCAATGCCTTGGTGGAGAATACGGGACTTGCGCTGGTTCGAGTTCCTACGGCGAAGAACATTTCTAATGAAATTTCGGCCAATTTGAGACCGGTGTCTACGCAGGATCATGAGGAATTTGGGTAACTACATGAGTAACGGCTGTAGGTCGAGAAAACAGAAAAATAGTTCTAACTACTGGGGGACCCCGATATGATGACCACATTCCACACCTATTCTGCATGGATGATCGCCACCCTCTGTGATTAAAGATGTGGATGTGAGGCCAGCTGGTAGGCCAAGTACCATCTAGATCTGTTGTACCATGGTTTTTAGCGAAATGAAGCTGTTGAATATGTTCTCATGAAAATATTTTTGAAAAACTGTACAGATCATTACCCACCGTATCTAATAGACATCTAAAATTACAATGATCAAAATTTGTGTGAGTGTCTGTCTGCCTGATAGCGCTCAAGCGGCCGCAATTTTTGTTATATCGGAATCCAAATTGGCATATAGCAATCAATTAAAAAAAATATATATGTGGTCAAGTTCGTTAACCAGCAAAATCGGAGGTGTAGCAGTTCACCAGAAACGAAAATTTAAATATTGCTCTAGCGGTCGCATTTTAAAATTTTTCTCAACGAAACTCATTATATGTTACTGAAATAAACGAAGGAAAATATTCTCCAAAAATCAATGAAACCCGATGATTGGATGTGGGAGGTTACTTGAAACCCGAAATTAAAAAAAAGAAAATACACTTTCGCAGTCACCATGTTTGCTTTGTCGCAATGTCTCTGTATTTAATTAATCACTAAATTGGGAATGTATTCTATAAGATAAATTAGTTTAATTAATTTAATATTTTTAGCAAAGCGATAGAAAATTTATTCGGTAGAAATTATTTAAATTTGTGTCTAACTATACAACATGCAATATAGCAGGGTTATAACTTATGGTTATGCATGGATTGTTTTCATTCCAGTCCAAAACTTATAAATAAGTTGGTACCAGAAAATTAATTTCTCTAATTGAACAAAATAAATATACATTATGTAAAACAGCAAAATCGGACTTTAAATTAGATTTGTTTGAGGAATTCGTTTAGTTTACATAGTTTCTGCGTGACGGACTTTTTAAATATATAATGACAAATCACCGTCTACATTTTGTAAATTATAGCATGAAATGAGACGTGGTAATTACATTCCAGCTCAGCGTTTACGACTGAGAAAAACAAGGGAAAACATAAATCTATTTGGTCAGGCACCGGGGTATGAACACGGGACATCTAGTGTAAGACTCTAACATTACGGTTTCGGCCAACTCGTTCGCCTAATGTCCGTCTTTCTATACTCGCACATCCCCACGTGCTCCCTTACGGAAGTTAAGGCTACTTAACCAACTAATTTAGTTTCACAATTGTTTTAAAGCGAGTGACAAATTATTAGCTCATAGAGTCAGAGATGCACCTATTAGACAACAAAGGCAATATTTGGATAAGTAAGACCAATTACATTTTGTTCAGATCTTCTAATTTAGGTATGAGGTTATTTTTTACGAGTCTGAAAATCTTGAGACTCAGGACCCACGACTTAAAAGTTCCTCAGGAGGATTCATCCCTTGGAATTTTTTTCGTCCTAAAGATCCACCTACCCTGAACAAAGTTGAACCCATGGGCCGAGACTAAAGGTAAGGGACGAATGGCCTAGATTACCGAAACCGTAATATATTATTAATAATCAATAACATTATTTATTATTAACAAGAACTAATACGTATTGAAAAAATGTTACAATATAACTTATAAACTTTCTCCGATACCCAAACTTATAGCACTTTAATTTCTTTCGTCCATTTATTTCTATTTTTCGAATCTCCTTCTTGCAATCCATTCTCTACTATTGATCTTCTAATATCTTGTATCTATGTAATATTTTGTCAATCTTTTTTATTTCGTCCCTGAGAAGTCCAATCGAACACTTTTCTCTGCTCCGGCATTCTTCTGATATGATCATACCATTCTAATATGCAGTGCATCTATAAAGCCACAATCTACTTCCGGATAGAGACAGAAAATGAAACACGATATAGTTGTATCCAATTAAGCAGATATTTTGTAGTAAAACTAAAACAACTAATCCTCCTCGTGACAGTAATCAGTACCAAAACTCAACTAACGAGTTTCCATATGAGCATCATATTTGTCTCTGCAATGCTCAAATAGCACAGTTGTTTTACAGAAAACGTTTTCCAACATCCTTGGAGTTATTTGTACAACTGATTGCAAATCCTAGCTTTCAACATTACTAAATCAATGTTTTTTTAATAGACTTTGGATATAGAAAAAACTCAAACAAAGATATCTCTTGCGTAGACGTCTTCGTGAAAGTCATGCAGAATGTGGTGGACTTTCTCCCTAATATTGACTTCAAAATCTTATGGATAGTTGTTCTGGGAATGTGGAGTCTCTCGGATGCTCTGCGAAGTGACATCCCTGGTTCCTCTTCAAACATTTCACGTGTCAATTCAACACCCTGGTCCGGTATACTGGGACATATATCTCTCTTCGCATCAAGAAGAGATCAAATTACATGAAATTGACGGAGCAGCTCAAGTATTTCTTTGTCGGTAGGTACTGGTTTATGGGAACGTCGCTAAAATCTCTTTTGGATGTTACATTTGTTTCCTTGGAAACGAAGTATCGCAACTAGGAGACATTCTTCGTTATACATTGTTTATCTAAACGCGCGATATAAATAATGTATGCTATAAAATGCCGGAAATAGATAGTGATTTTATAGACACCCCGTTATATATGTATATATATATATATATATATGTGTGTGTGTGTGTGTGTGTGTGTATGTGCCGGCATAATATTCAAATAGCACTCCTAGGGGAGTAATATTTTGGTTGAAATGGAAAAAATAATCGAGAATGACATACTGGTATATAAATTATGTTAAGCATAATTCTGGAACTGGAGTAATTTCGGCATGCGTATAACTCGCATTCTGCATAAGTTCCTTGGGATAAGAGAACCATATCACACCGTAGAGAGGTTGAGATTGGGTGAAACCTATAATAAAAATAATCGAAAACGACAAATTTAATATCTAATTCATAATTATTCGGGTCGCTAAGGCCATTGAGATTTAATCCTATCTTTTACCTATAACACCCCTAAGAGGGGTGAGGGGGCAATAAAGGATGAATGCTAAATACAAAATCGAGATTAGTGCCGAACCCATAATTTTCGGAGTCGCTAAGCTGATTAGTTAAACTTCTGATGTAATTTAAGTTCAAGTTATATTCTGCACATTAAGGAGACTGGAAGGGGTGGAAAATAAAATGTCCGAAATGACCGAGATTAGTGTCGAAACCATAGTTTTTGGGATCACATATCTGATTGGTGACAGCTTCGATGACGTTCAAGCTCATATTTGAACTCTAGCACCCTTAAGGAAGAGGAGTGAGATAGGGCAAAAATACTTTTTCCAACTTGACTGAGAAAATTAATTAATAATAATAATAATATTAAAGAGACATTTTGAAATAAAAGTGTCGAATTAATAATTGTTGGTGTCAATAAGCCGATTGATCTAAGTGGCACCATTTTCAACTGATCCAAACAAATTCTGGGATTCGCCGATGATGATGTTCATCTAACAAGCAACACAAACTATCTTGAAGAGCCCTTAAAACAAATACAAGAGATAGCAATTCAGGCTGTTCTTGAAATTAGTAATATGTTAACAATGCTCCTAACAATATTTGTAGCTATTTTGAGTCAGACTAACATAAATATGAGCAAGTCCAGAACTTCAAATATCTAGGATCGACTGTTACAAGTTATGAAGTCTTAGTCGAAACCAATAATTAATTTGACTTCTGGCAATCGTTGCCTAAGAGCGTTCAAACAAATTAATACTTCTATATAAGTTACCGTATTGGCCAGAATATAAGCCGCGTTTATTTTTAAAATTTCGTACATGAAAATTAAAGATGCAGCTTATTTTCGTAGCCGATAAATTTCCACATGTAATAGAAACTTGAAATGTAGCGCACGTTGCTAATTATAATTTTGATATATGGAGCAACAATGCCGCGCGCTCGTGTGCCAACAGTCGTATGGCATATGACGTAACAATGTACCAGTCTTCGTATTACGGTAATCGTGCTCTTTTGTATGATAAGGCAGATTAAAACAGTACGTGCCTACTACGGTGAATTTATTCTTCAGCAATGAGTGAAAACGTCGAAAGAAAAGCTTCAAGAAGCTTGGGAATTCGTCAGAGTTATGATGGAAAACTTGCAGTTATTCGTTATGCTAGGAGTACGTCTAACAGAGAAGCTGGCACAAAGTTTAGTTTGGACGAGTCTAATGTGCGGCGCTGGATCGCATCGGAGGATAAACTAAAAATGTCACTAAAATTAGAAAATCTTTCAGATAACCAAAAGCTGGGAAATACCCTGAAATAGAATGTAGGATTCTTTCTTTTTGTCTTGTACAAAGGTCCTAGAACTAGAACGAAGGGTCCTTTCCTTTGTACAAGACAAAAGGAAAGAAGGAATGCATGTCTCTCGACAAGTAATCCATGTAAAATCGTTGGAAATAGCGAAGACCCTAAACATTCCACAGACAGAATTCCATGGGTGTATCGTTTGGTGCCGCAGGTTTATGCGTAGAAGTGGCCTTGGTTGGATGACAACCAAACTAATGGTGGACTGGCTAGCACGGTTTGAAGAGTGCGCTGCTCAGTAAGAGGGCTATGCTAGTGTTGGATGCCTTTAAAGGTCACCTCACACCTGAAGTGAAGAAGAAAATTACTGCATTGATGACAGACCTAGTCGTCATACCTGCAGGTATGACATCAAAACTGCTGGTGATTGATGTCGTCGTGAACAAACTTTTAAAGACCATCTCCAGGAACAGAAGGAGGTCTTCCATTCACTCCATCTGGGAAGATTAAGAAACCATTATATGTGAGTGGATTCTCTATTCATGGCACACAATATCACCAGACTCTATCATCGACAGATTCAAGAAATGCTGCGTGTCTAATGCTCTGGATGGCCGTGAGGACGACGTACGTTGGGAGGAGAGTGATGAACATAGTGGCAGTGATGAAACAAATACCGCCAGTAGAACTAGCAGTGACACTGGAGAAGACTCTGATTAGTTATGCCGGATGAGTTACCCATATTGTAACTGAGGAAAAATGTGTTTAAATAGTGTAAACAGTTTTGTAACTGGGCAATGTGACAGGTAAATTTCCCTGCACTCAATATTTATTATTATTCTCCGCCTAAAATTAAGGGTGAGCTTTTTATATTCGGGTCAATGCGGTACATATATAATGAAATCAAAACAATACTTTAGAAAACAATAATGGAACCTATTGCAGTAAACGATATCGAAAGCTGGACGCTAACAGAAAAGGCAATAGCACGTGTGTCCACCTGGAAAAGAAAAATATTCAGGCAAATATATGGCCCAACTAGATATAATGGAATCTGGCGAATTAGAAATAATCGAGAATACAAGCGTTTTACGAAGACATAGATAAAATAGTAGATTTTACAGTCAGAAGAGTTGAGTGGTTGGAACGCGCATATACAATGGACACAAACCGAACCCCCAAAGTAGTACTGGATGCAAAACTTTAGCCTAATAGAAGACGTGGTGGACCCACAATTAGATAAATGACGTGGATAGTGATTGAAAAGAACTGGAAACAATAATTGGAGGCAGAAAGCAAAAGAACAGTATTGAATGACGAGCTGTTGTTCGGGAGATCAAAGCTAAACTCTAAGAGCTGTAGTACCAAAGGAGAAGAAAAAGATGATGATTGATGTTAACAAAATCCATATATAAATAGGTAAAGACAAAACAGTTATGTACCATTTGATCCTCTGTTTGTCAACCGACTTTTTCCCTTTTTTTCTTTCTTTTTTTTATTGCTACTGAGCTTCAATGTTATCAATATATTTTTTTTAAATATTTGCCGTTTTTAACTGCAAGGCAGAGTTTATGGAAACTCTCCATGGTGCAAGAGTTAAATTTCTTCTATAGAAGCATGTGATATACAAAGGCCATGTCCAAACAATATTTGCTTTTTAACTGCAAGGCACTAAATTCCAGCGCTAAAGTTCCCATTTAAACTATACGTAAGCAATACATGTACATGTGTTAATCACAGAGGTAGACGATCATCCTGCCAGTGTAAGGGTGACATGTGATCAGCATGTCGAATCCACCAGCCGTTATAGCTGGTTTTCTCAATGTGGAATCGCTACATACTGTAGGTACCAAAATTCCTCACGAAATGGGCGCTAGTTTAGAATACTATCAGCCTCACTATCTGCTATACTCCAATATAAATATACATTATTTGTGAGGCTTAGAAACTTCTGATTCAAGTAGCTGTTGACGAGCTTCAGTTTATCAATTAAAATTGTAAACAGTTTTTTCCGTACCTTCGACACAAAACAGTTAAGTACTTTTCTCCCTCTTTTTTATTTTTATATTGGCCCTACATATCCCATGCATAGTAATTCTGCCCGAGGGCAGGTCTCTCACTGCAATCATAGCATTTGCATGCTATGCTTTGCAGCTTAACTAGGGAATTGTAGGTGTGGTAGCTTCCCGTTGCTTTCCACACCGGTGAAGGATGATGATGATGATAATGAGAAGCATGATGATGATGATGGCCATATGATTTCGGGGGCCGTTTGGGCCTTAAAGTTTTCTTGATATTTGTTTTACAGGTGAGGAAAAACCCCGATAAAAACCTCACCCAGGAAAACTGTCCCGACCGGGGATCGAACCCGGGCCCATTGCGTGACAAGGCAGCACGCTACCTCGAGACCACAGCGGTGGACTTGTATACATATATGATAATAATAAAACGACCAGTACAATGGATAATACAATGGATAATACAATGGATAATACAATGGATAATACAATGGATAATACAATTTAAAACTAATAATGTCTAATATAATATAAAGTGAAATAAGTGCGGTGACATTGGTCATATTTTGACCAATGGGCGAACACTAGTTGGTATAAATAGGCTTAAATACAAGAGAAACGCCGGTCAATATTATATATTTAAGGTTTAATGCAGAATTTAGGACCTTCTTTTCCTGTCAAATTACGTGTTCCAATTTTTTTTTTCCAATCTGGAATGACTTACTGATCTTCATTTTCGTTGACAGTTATTTTAAATTAGTATTTTGATCCAGTTGCTCCATATTTGATGGTATTCATAACTATAATAAACAATGCATACATTTGTAGAGGTGATTAATATGTAGAACAATGACACCAGAATCTGAAGTTTATAAATAAACATTATAGTTTATGGACATCCATTAAAACAACAGATTATACATTGTCTGTGTGTAATTGAGTCGGCTAATCTTTGTCATGTTTACTAATTGAAGCTGGTAGATTGTTCGGTTGCAAGATGGGATTGGCTGTTCTTGTGCCATTGATTTGCTTATTCAGGTATCCAGGACGTGTGGTGCAGTGATTCAGGGGTGCTCCAATTTACACTGCGTAATACCACGCCTTCATAATAATTCATGTGCACATAGCTCCAACTCGTGCGGATTGTGTCTAGTTCTCCAAAGGCCTAGTAAGATCTGTAGTGCGACTACTGTACACTTAATTCTACCTGGCCGTACTTAATAGTTTTGCTTTAACACATTATTGCCCACAATGTTTTTAACGAATTCCTAACAAATTTTGTTATTTGAGTTCGTTGGAATGAAAAAAATAATAATTTTGAGAAGTTTCCTCATCATTGAAGGTTTTCTCCAACCAATCTTAGTAATTAACATGAACTAAAAATAAATAAATACATATAAATGACTACGGACTTATAGACTATCAGTTTGCAACAAACATTCACAATTTTTCCATAATTAAAGTTCTCCATCATTCTCTGTCCTCTGTGTCTTCATCTGTTACACCAAATTTCCACATTGAATTTTGAATGTTGTTCTTCCAGGTTGTTCTTGGTCTTCCTTTTCTGTTCCTTCTTTCAATTTTCCATGCATAGACGGCCTTTGGTACTCTTCCATCCTGCATTATTTTTACGTGTCCATACCATTTTAGCCTTCTGTGTTCAATCTCATCCATTATATTTTTTTCTGAATTCATCTATTTTCTAATTTCTGTATTTCTAATTTTTTCCAGTCTAGATTTTCTGGCAGCTCTTCTCCAAAAATCCATTTAAACTGAAGTTATTCTGTTGACATGTTGTTGTGTCATTGTCCAGACTTCCGATCCATATAACATTATACTCTCTAGTATGGATTTATAAATTAGTTGTTTTGTTCTGTTAATTATGTTTTTACTCCATAGTATAGAGTTTAAAATTCCTATGGTTTTTCTTCCATTACCAATTCTTTTTGCTATTTCTTTGTAAGATATTCCATCTTCCTCTATAATTGATCTCAAATAACAGAAACTATCGCTCTTTTTGAATTCTTATAAATTTTCACCGATCGTACTTAATAGACACCGAAAATTACAATACAAAAAGTATAGGTATATAGTATGTGCCTGTTAACGTTCTATTGCCAGTCATTTTTTCGGAACTAAATTCTGCATATAGAAATAATTTAAGAAAACTAAAATTTAATCAGAAAAATCGGACTATTAGGAGTGGAGATCCATCTGAAGCAGCAATTTAAAAATCCCTCTAGCAACCGCCATGTTTTTCTCGCATAATTAAGAAAAGAAAATACATTCCGCAAAGCAGCAAAATCTGATAATGTATTCGACTGAAGTGTTCTCATAGTTGACGCAGTTCCTACGTGACGTATTTTTTTATCACGGTTTTGTTTTTGAATCTAGCTATCCAGGTTTACAACGTTCTAACGTTATGGTATTGTGAAATATGTAGACCTAGATGTAAAGCAGTAATTTCTACTGCTCACACGAAAATGGGGATTCTTACAGACTTCATATTAAAGATAGTAGAGATAAAGTTTACAACTCCTAAGATTGAAGAAACACCTGCGAGATGAAATGAAAAAAAAATAGTTGAGTCAACTGAAGTCCCATTGTGAGCATTTCTTGCTGGAGGAGGATGAACTGTTCTTCCTATACCTGCACATCTTTCAACTATAGTTCCAGCAAGAAGTTATGTTAGTGAAGAAGGGAGAAGTGAAAAAAAATCATGGAAAGGCTATATCAGGGGCGCAGAGAAATAAATGTAGTAAATAATTTCCGAATCCATCGATTAAAGCTCTATCTATTTATAGACCTAATGGCGAAGTCCAATGTTGAGCGATAGCCTCTCCTTTGTTAGGAGTCACTAGACCAAGTTAATTTAGTTACCTTATTTGCCCACAGATATCATGTATGTCATGAGGTCAACACACCGACTCAATAACACATCTAACAGGCAACTAAGGTATTACTAAGATGTTGAGATCGGTAAATTTTACTTAGAGGCCTTTTTATTCAGGCTTATGGATATTTTACGAGCCTGAAAATCTTCAGACTAGGGACCCACGGCTTAAAGTCCCTCCCGTAGGACTTGCTACTTAGATTTTTTCCATCCTAAAAAAATCAATCGACCCCAGCCGGGTTTCAACCCTCGACACTCGATACCAGAGACAACGAGCATAATCACTAGTCCATCGCGGCCGATAAAAATAGTATAATATTTAAAAATGGAAGCATGAGCTATTGCAATAAGATTGTAAAGTTGATCATATCCAATAAGAGATCCTGGTTGATTTAATTCTGCTCGAATTAATACTCTAAGTGAAGTAACAACAATTTCTGATCAAACTCCAAAATTGAGGCTATTTGGTTTCAATATCTTTATGATTAGTTAAAAATAATTATAATTATCACCGGCCGCGGTGGATTAGTGGTTATGCTCCTTGCCTCTGGTCCCGAGGATCGCGGGTTCAAACCCAGCCTGGGTCGATGGATTTTTTAGGATGGAAAAATCCAAGAAGCAAGTCCTCCGGGAGGGACTTTAAGCCGTGGGTCCCGAGCCTGAACATTTTCAGGCTCGTAAAAATCCTTAAGCCTGAATGAAAAGGCCTCTAAGCAAAATTTACCGAATTTTCCCGTCCTAGTACTACCTTGGTTGCCTAGATGTCGGTACGAGGCGGAACGCTGACCACGTACCACTCAAAATGACATCTATTCGAGAACAAGTGTAACCAAATTAGTATGGTTCAAATTTCTCCCTGTAGGGGGAGAGCGCCTAAATCTCTGTAAAGGGAAAACATAGGCTTACAAAAATAAAAATAATTATCATAAGTAATGCCACGAGTGATTTACATTCTAGATAATTTGGAAATCAAGAGTGGCATTTGTTAGGACTATTTAACGAATAAAATTAAGCTGTTTACTCATAAATCATTATTTAACTATAGTTATTTTAAAATATTTATATATTTAACTAGCTAATACCCGGCGTGCACTGCTACGCCTAAATAAATTAAAATTAATGTGCGTTTATGTTTAGTTGAATAAGTAAAAGAAAAAATAATTATAAATTTATATTTTTTAGTTACTCCGTGCTGATTACCCGGTGTTGCCCGGGAATCTACTTATCCCACTCTTCTTGGCATAAATGAGCTGAAATACAAAAATGTGTTTTATGTTTAGTTAAATAAGTGAAAGGAAACATTTATATCGTAATTATTTTTAGATACCCCGTGCTGTTTACTCGACGTTATTCGGAAATCTACTCATCCCGGTCTTCTTGACATAAATGAGCTGAAAGACGAAAATTAATGTACTTCTTATGATTAGTTGAATAAGTAAAATTAAAAATAATTATAAATGTATATCATAATTATTTTAAGATTCTCCGTCCTGATTACCCGGTGTTGCCCGGGAGTCTACTTATCTCGATCTTCTTGGCATTAATAAGCTAAAAGACAAAATTCGTTATTATGGGTTATCCGTAAAAGAATATCCGCCTTGCTTGCACAGGAATCTACGTACTTGTCTCGATCTTCTTGGCATCAATAAATGACAAAAATGATTATTGTGATTTATCCGTAAGAGATAAACATTTGCTGTCGCGGACTTTTTAGTAGAGCTTTTTGAGATATTCAATTCTGTGTACATTAATTTAGTGTATTTGTTATGGTTTAGGCAGCGTAAGCCATTTAAGCGTCCAAAGAGCTTCTTTTTTTCACGTTTTCAACAACAAACAGCGATTTTTAAGGGTGTAGGAGTTGAGTATCACAACTAACTTATAGTTTATGTTCATCTTGGGGATCTCCTGAACATTGTGCAAAAAGTCCCATCACAATCGGATGAATGGTATGGCCGCGCATATATTCGAAGAAACAAGCAAACAAACAAACACACAAACATTCATTTTTATATATTAGATGTAAACGGCGATGTTTGAAAACATTGAGAAACGTTTAGTTACGTTTCATTTGTTCGTCCACTGCAACCAGATCATATTATTTATTGCCAAATATGATCGCAATATTGTAAAAATGCACCCTAGTGGGGGAAAAAAAATGAAACACATCAAACTGTATATTATAACCAACATTATAGGTTATTAGTTAATTTCTGATGTCCTATGATGTAAATATGTCAATTATATTTTTGTGGAACGTCAATTCCTGGTAAATAATACGTTTAAGAAAGTGCAAACAGTTGTTTCTTTTTATTGTGCTATAATCAATTGCTACAATTTTTTCTATTATATCTCGCAAGCGGTACTTTCTTACATTCGTGCACTATATAAACAATCTGGGAGCCAAATGCATCTTCTGATTCTTACATCTTAACATATAAATTGTTATATTCAACGTATTTCTTAGAGAGTCAGTCACTGCAAAATAATGCTCTGACCTATTGAGAATATTAAAAAGGAGGAGCTTTCTTTAATATGATAAACTTAAGTTGATAAATATCGAGGTGAAACACGACTATGATTGGTTGTGAAACAAAATTCACTGAAACGTGATTGGTCATTGACTCCCATTTGGGACATGAGTTAAATAGTCTTTTTAAATAGTAGAGAAGAATGACTGAGAATTAGGTGAAATATTACCTAGAGGCAAAGGACTTAAAAACTACTGCCTAGTAAATAGTTGACAATAATTATAAATACATGCGACTTCATTTACCACTCGATTGAGCTTGGCTATAAGATAGTGCTCCATCTGAAGAAAACTCATAATGAATTACTGATTACATCCATATTCGATTCTTCAATTATATTACACACATACAGAGTGGAGGTTCAAGGAATGTAGGAAGGCCAGTGAAAAGATGGACAGAACAACTGTGTGGCGGAACAGGCAATTTATGCCTAGCCCGTGAAGTGAAGACAAAGAAGAAGAAGAAGATATACAGGGTGGAGGATATATAAGTTCACTAATTAAAGGAGATGTGAAATTATAATAAAATTAACACTATTTTTTCTTTCATTCTGTGATTAAAAGCACGATTAATTAAATAATTGAGACCAAACTTTCTGAAAATTGCAACAGTGCACTTAAGATTCGCGTGATTTTTGCGATGAGACATTAACAATTGTTCTGGGATTAATGCTCACCAGACCATCTCTTACTTGCATTTTGACGTTGCTATATACCTCGATTTTTTATTCTAAAATGTTAAAAGTTTTTATTTAATCTTCTTCTTCTTCTTCCTTTCATGTGATAGACCTAGTGGTCTGTTACGGTCTCAATCCAACGTTTGAAGGGTCTGCCCAAAGATCTCTTGCCTGGTGGCTGGTAATTTAAGATTTGACGTGGTATTCGTTTTCTGCTCATTCTTCTTACGTGACATTTCCAGTTGTTTCTGTATTTTTGTACATATTCCATGACTGATCCTGTTTGCAATTCTTTGAGAATCCCAGAATTTTCATTTAATTTACAGGAAAACTATATAAATTTTATTGCAAAACTGCAATGGAACAAAACATTCCTGTTTTCTGGCATTAATTATGTAGGTAAATATTAGACATGTGCAGTAAATGTAACGTTTATCGAGTTAAGCGGCATTTAGAGTTTAGGGAAAAATCATTGTTTTTAAAGAGAAAATTATTTGATACCAAAATTTCAATGAAGCATTTTTGTATTCCATCCAAGGAATACGTACTTAAAATCTGAGCACTTGTATCACTTTCACCATATATATATGCGTGTGTGTGTTTTTTATTTAAGAACAATCGCATTTCATAAGAATTATTTTAACAATAAATATGGTGAATATCTTGTGAATTTCACAGGATTTGTTTAAGAATTGCCAAGACATAAATATATTAGTCCATATTTTGATTGTATTGCACAGTTGCCACTATCAACCTGGAGCTTCATAGTTGAAAAGTCATGAACTCTCCACATAGGCCTATCGATATCTTGAGCTAATGTTTTCCAATCATCTCAAAGTATAATTAATTTCCCAGAAAATCATGGTTAATATTATTTTCCCATCTCATTCTTGGCATATCTACTGGGGGCTTTTCCTCAGATTTTCCTACAAGAAGTCTCCATGCCCCTCTTTCATTACTCATTCGTACCGCACGTCCTGCTTATCTCAGTCTATGAGACTTAGATGTTCTTCTTACATCTAATTTCTAACAAAGATTATGTAGCTCTTCTCCAATTCTGTGTCTGTTCCTCTTTCTTTGGTCCAAAGTTTGGCTAACTCACTCACTAACTAACTCACTCACTGACATTATCGAGCCCATAGGTTCATGGCCCCGCGGACATAATCTCTCCATACATCCCTATTCTGAGCTAATGTTTTCCAATCATTCCCTGCTTACAGTAATATAATTCTTTCAAATTATAGTTAATGTTAGTCTCTCACCTCATACTTGGTCTACCAACTGGGATTTTTACTCTGTTTTTTCTAGAAGAAGCTTTCATGCACGTCTTTCATTCCCCATTCGTGTCACATGTCCTGCCCATCGCAGTCTACGAGACTTAACTGTTCTTATTAGGCCTATATCTGACTTCCTATAAAGACAATGTAGTTCACTGTTATGTAGTTTTCTCGATTCACCCTTCTCTCATTTTTCTATGGTCCAAAATTTTTCCTAAGAACTTTATTCTCAAATACTTGTAATCTCCTTTCCTACTTTAAAGTAAGAGTCAGTGTTTCGCATCCATATAAAATAACTGGTAGAATGATAGTTTTATATATTTTCAGTTTAACATTTTTTGAAAGGAGTTGGGACGTCAGGAGTCCCTGTAATGCATAATAGCACGCATTTCCAGAATTTAGCCTATGTTTAATTTATTTGTGCATCTCATTCTTATTTGTGATTATTGTTCCTAGGTATTTGAATTCAGCCACTTCCTCAAAATTTCCCTCATTTGTCATTAGCTGTCCATTTCATAATATAATGCATTTCTACGTGTGACCATATATTTAATTTCTATGTGTGGCCACATATTTAGTTCTATTGATATTTACTTCCAGTCCCAATTTCTTAGTGTTACCCAATAGTGTGTGCGTGTTGGCATTTAGTATCTCCTGGCAATCGTCCAATAGTACTACATCATCAACATAAACTACCCTAAGAGCTTTATTTTCAAATTCTCGTAGGCCTAATCTTTCCTCTTTTCTTGAAGTTAGAGTCCCTGTTTTGCACCCATATAAAATAACAGGGAAAATAACCATTGTGTGTATATATATATATATATATATATATATATATATATATATAATATATATATATAGCTGAAGCTTTATTAAGAGGAATTGGTATGAGGAGATTCCCTATAATACATAATTGCACGCATTTCAAGAGTTGAGCCTATGTTTAATAATCTTTGTGGACCTCTTTCCTGTTATTTATTTTTTTCCTATATATTTGAATTCGGACACTTCTACAATATTTTCCTCGTTTGTTATTAACTGTCAATTTCCATTATATAATGTATTTGTACATTTACAACTGACAAATGTATTTATTGTCTGGCAGCACATATAAATGTAAAAGTGTGTTTGAAATTCATGTCTCGAGTTCAGTTATGGCCTGTAACACGAGGTAATAGCTTGTTGAGGATCGATCTCCTGCCACATTCCCCAGGGTGAGACGGGCACGTTAAATGAGATATAAAGGAGATCAATCGAGAAAATCCTGTTAATTCAATTCTTCACATCCTCAATAAGAAATGGTGCACAAAACTGACAGACTAACTACCTACCTGACCACTCTCAAGATGCTGTAACTAAAAAAGAAAGCAACAATTAAATGAGTTGATTTCAATTGTTTGTTATTATTAAAATGTGTAAATAATTGTTGCATTTTTTAGTTAAACCACCTTGAGTTTAGCTTTCTAATTGATCGATTAAATAAGTAATCAACTAATTAACCACTTGTCTGTCTGACTTACTGGCTAAATAATTCAATAATTAACTGACTAATTTACTAAATAACTAAACAACTGATTTCATGATTAAGTAACTGACTAAACAATTGTCTTAATAAATAAATAAACGCGTGATCGACTAATTGATTGGCATGGCTGACTAAATAACTAACTGACTGATTGACTAACTAATTAAACTTACTTTATAATTATGTGACTGACTGGCTGGATGATTGGCTAAATAACTAAATAACTGGCTAATTTACCCAATAACTAAGTCACTGATTATATAATTAACTGACAGGCTGGCGAAAAACTAAATAACTAGTTGCTAAATGATTAAATAAGTGGCTAATTGGCTAAATAACTAAACAACTGATTATATTATTAACTGGCTGACTAAATGATTAAATAACTGGCTAATTGACTAAATAACTGATTGTATAGTTATTTGACGGATAAGTTGGATAAATAGTTAAATAACTGGCTAATTGACTAAATAACTAAACAACTGATTATATTATTAACTTACTGACTGGTCGTCTAAATAACTAAACAATTGGCTGATTAACTAAATAACTAAACAACTGATTAAATTATAAACTTACTGACTGGTTGTCTAAATAACTAAATAATTGACTAAATAACTAATTGTATAATTAACTTACTGACTGGCTAAGAACTAAATAACCGTTGGCTAAATACCTAAATAACTAGTTGGCGAAATAACTAAATAACTTGCCAATTGAATTAATAGCTAAACAACCGATTATATAATTTTTGACTGGGTAGATGACTGGATAAATAACTAAATAAATGGCTAATTTAGTAAACAACTGAACAACTATTATAAATTTACTGAGTAATTAGCTGGCTGGCTAAATAATGGCTAATTGAGTAAATAATTAAACAACTAATTATTTAATTAACTGACTAACTAGCGGACTGATTGGGTGGATGGCTAATTAACTAAATAGCTGGCTGACAAAAAAGCTAAATAATTGGCTAATAGACTACATAACTAAACAACGAATTATTTAATTAACTGACTCACTGGCTGATTAATAACAACTAATTATCTGGTTGGCTAAATAATTATATAACTGGGTAATTGATTAAATAACTAAAATACTGATCATGTAATTAATTAACTAAATAATTAACAGAATAACTGACTGACTGATTAAACAACTGAACGATTGATTGACTCTAAGTGACGGACCGACGAATCTACTCCATTGCACTATCGCACTGTGTTTCATAGCCGGGCGGGTATAAGTTTCTATTCATCCCTATCCTGTGTCATTAATACGTTTTGCGATACTTTTTTTTATATTTTTAATTAAAATAAATGGGTAAAACTACAAATTATTTTAAAATCTTTAATGGGAGTATCTTAGGGAAATACTATTAGGAAGGCCTCTGTGTAAGGATAAAATTCGAAGGTAACTGGGTATCGCAGATATGTACTGGATTCATTTGGTTGAGAATAGGGACCTGCGGGTTCCATAATCCAAGGAATTAGTGAAAGTCGTGTCTGTTTTGTTAATATTACAAATATATCGTACAATACTTGTGATGCTCCGTTTGTCAGCCATTTATAGGTACGATCGTACTCTTACTTACTCACTGGCACTATCGAACCCGTAGGTTCATGGCCGCGCGGACATAAGCTCTCCACACATCTCTATCCTGAGCTAACACTTTCCAATCATTCCCTGTATAATTTACTTCCCTCAAATCATAGTTAATGTTATCCTCCCACCTCATTCTTGGTCTACCAACTGGGCGTTTTCCCTCTTAGGTAAGATCGTAAAGTACTGAAATAAGGCATTTACATATTTAGGTATTAACTAGTCCCGCGCCGTAGCCGAGCGGTTAAGGTAGGAAGCCTTGGCGCAGAGCTACGGGACTTGCGCTGGTTCGAGTCTCCATAGGGGAAGAAATTTTCTCATGGTATTTCGGCCAGTATGGGACCGGTGCCCACCCAGCATCGTGAGGCAATTGGGTAGCTACAATAAGTAGCGGCTCCAGGTTGAGGAACCAGCTATAACGGCTGGGGGACTCGACATGCTAACCACATGTCACCCCTACACTGGCTGTTGATCATCTTCCTCTGTGATTGACACATGTGGATGTGAAGGGCCAGCAGCCGGCTGGTAAAAGGGCAAGCGCTGAAAAGTGGAAAGACCCTCGGCAATCGGAGGTATTAACTATCTCCTTCTTTTCTTTATTTTGATCTCTACCTTTGAATGTACTTCAGGTCATCCTAGCCTTACAGGAATACGATATGGCGGGAGAGTATTATTTAAACTCTGAATCACATTTTTTTGACTACTCAAGGACCTGGAGGGTGTTCCTGTTTGAGTGATCAGCTCAACGCCAGGACCAACAGGAACATTTTAGACAAAATATAGCATTCACCCATGCATTCATGCTAAACAAGGATAATATGATATAGATAATTATGATACCCAGATGGTCATCAGGGACTCTTTGGACGTTAAAGTTTCTGCCATTAGTATTACAGATGAGGGAAAGAAACAGTAAATACTTCACCTTGGTAACTTGTCCCCGCCAGAGATCGAACCCTGGCCCGCTGCATTTTAGATCACAGGGAGGAATTGACTAACTAACTAACTAACTGATTGATTGAATGAATGACTAAATAACTAAACAACTGGTTGACTGACTCACTCACTATCACTATCGAAAAGGAGGTTCGTGGTTCTATCTTAAGTTCGCGATTTTTTCTTCGAATTTTAGTGACAGCGGTTGATTGAAACCAGAAATGATTTCAGATTTTTTAATGAGCCACTTTTGGAAAAGACTATTAGGAATATCTAAGTGAGAGATACTATTCAAATGGATTTTAGGTAATTGGATATCACAGATACTAACTGAATGATGCATACATATATACATACAAACAAACATAGTGTTCTGCCCAAGAGCAGTATGTCACTGCAAACTCAGTATTCTCTTCTCTTTCCTTATTATTATGATAATATAATGGTTGATAATATGCATTTTTAAATGTGGCATTGAGTCTTTAGGTTCCATAAGCCATGAAATAAGATAAAAATATCTGACATATGAAACAAATGTTAAATTTATTTTTATCTCCGAATTTATCCAAAATACAATGGTATTCCGTCACCTTCAAGAAATTCGTCTTCCCCAGTTGTAGCGGTCCTGAACATCCTCATCTGTAAGTCCCAGTTCACTCATACTTCTTCTCGCTCCACACATCCAGCCATCTTTAGGTTTTCCCTTTCTTCTTTTCCCATCTATTTTCCACTCCATAATCTTTTTTTAGGAATTGTTTCAGATGTCCATATCATATAGTCTCTCTTAAATTGTCTGAACATTTATTATAAATTTCTTAATTTTTCTAATTTTAACGTTTCTACTTTTTTTCTAATCTGGACTTCTGCGATGATCTCCAGTAATCCACCTCTGTTACTAATAACTTCTTAGTTCATATCTCTGATGCACATAACAGTAATACTCTCTACAATGACCTTATAAATAAGTATTTTTATTTCGTAAAATATGTTTTTACTTCTTAGTACTGAGTTCTGAATGCCAATTTACTCGTCGTTAATTTGCTATTCTTTTTTCTATTTCTGATTGTGATTCTTCTAAGATTGATCGTAAATATATACATTTCTTGACATGTTTAATAATATTCATTCCTATCGTTGATCAATATTGATTGTTAAATATTTTTTGCGCGATAGTGCGTCCTGTCGTACTTACAGCAATGTCGACCATGATTGAAAGTGCAACTATCTTCTTGAATCTTGTAAGCCCTTGTTTCCCTTAACAGAGATTTAGGAGCTCTCCTCCTACAGGGAAGAATTTGAACCATACTAATTTAGTTACACTTGTTTTCGTATAGATGTTATAAATGTCATTTGAGTGGTCCGTGGTCAGCGTTTCGCCTCATACTAATATCTAGGAAACCAAGGTAGTACTAGGACGGGAAAATTCGGTAAATTTTGCTTAGATGCATTTTCATTCAGGCTTAAGGATCTTTTACGAGCCTGAAAATCTTCAGACTCGGGACAGACGGCTTAAAGTCCTTTCCGGAGGACTGGCTCCTTGGATTTTTCCATCCTAAAAAATCCATCGACCCCGGCCGTGTTTGAACCCGCGACCCTCGGGACCAGAGGCAAGGAGCATAACCACTAGTCCACCGCGGCCATTCCTAAATAACGATACTGTAATAAAATAACTGTAATGTAATATTACATATTACAAACACACGTGTGGGAAGTAAAACCACTGCCCTCTATGTATACTACATAAAATGTATATAAAATATCCAAAAGGTAGTGTTACTATACATTATACAAAACAAATCACTGCATTTTAAATGAACTGAACTTTATTTGAAACAATATAAAACAATGAATACGTACTTGCACCTCCTGTTATTTTATCACCAATTGGTCTCATGGCCTCCTGTTGTTTCAACTAATAAACATTGCCCACACTGTTAACGTTAGTCAGTTGTTTATAAATGAACGCAAATATTTCCAACAAAGATGTTATTTTCCTATTATTTATTATTTTGAAAACACCATCGCACAAAAAATAATGTACAACGCACGTTTGTGAAGTATTTTATCGAGGAAAATGTTTAAAAACCGAGCGATAGAGAGGTTTTTAATTTACTCGATTGTGTAAAAATCACTTCCCAACCTCGCATCATAATATACTATAATTTTATTTGTATTAATTTGTAAGCCCCATTTTTTATATTCCTCGATTAATTATTATCTAATCATGTATGATGCATCGTCTATATCTGGTGTAATACTGACTTGATGACAGATTATATATCCATTAATAGTAATTCAGCCCGAGGTAGGTGTTTCACTGCAATCATAGCATTTTCATGCTATGCTTTGCAGCTTTACTAGGGAATTGTAGGTGTGGTAGCTTCCCGTTGCTTTCCACACCGGTGAAGGATGATGATAATGATGATGATGATAATGATAAGGATGATGATGATGGCCATGTGATTTCTGGGGCCGTTTGGGCCTTAACGTTTGCCTGACATTTGTCTTACAGGTGAGGAAAAACCCCGATAAAAACCTCACCCAGAAAAACTGTCCCGACCGGGGATCGAACCCGGTCCCGCTGCGTGATAAGGCAGCACGCTACCTCGAGATCACAGCGGTGGACTAGATTATATATTCCGATTGAGGGTCTTTCTACTTTTCAGTGGTTGCCCTTTTACCAGCCCGCTACTGGCCCTTCACATCCACATGTGTTAATCACAGTGGTAGATGATCAACAGCCAGTGTAGGGGTGACATGTGGTTAGCATGTCGAGTCCCCCAGCCGTTATAGATTATATATAAGACACTAATTAAACCACAGATAAATTATGGGGATGGTATTTGGATCTGACGGAACATGACAAGTCTAGACTGTGGATTTTCGAAAAGAAGTTACTCAGAAATATACGTATATGGTCATATAAAGTAGGATGGAGAATGGCGAATAAGATATAATGAGGAAATATAAGAATTGTATAATTCACCAAATATTGTTACATGCATTATGATGGGCAACATTAGCTCAGAATAGGGTGTATGGAGAGCTTATGTCCGTGCGGCAATGAACCTACGGTTTCGATATTGCCAGTAAGTAAGTAAGTAAGTATTAGGATAGGCAGCATGATATGGGCAGAATGCATCCAAAGGATGAAGATAGTCTTGTAGAATAATTATAAAAAGTAAGCCATAAGGAAGATAGAGAGTTGGAAGACCAAACATTAGATGGATATTACAGGGCGTAAGGTCCTTGGAACTTAAGATATGGTCGTTGTTGCCAGAGATGGTGAAATTTGGAGGATTTTGAGGTAGCCTTAATCCACCCAAGTTTATAGAGCTGTAGATGATGATAAAGTGGGTGAATGTAGTTTTTAGAAGGAGACCAGCCTCATGGGCAAGGTGGTCAGTGTTTCTGACTACAGTTCATGAAGTCCCGGGTTCGATTTCTGGTCAGACCATACGAACTTTTCCTTGAAGGAGATTATTCCTGTGGTTACCCACGGTCTGGAATTTAGGTTAAGTTTAGGTTAAGAACTCTCCTGGCGTTTCATTATCATTTATCAGCCATCACATCATTGGGGTAATGTAACTCCGTCTTCCAGGTGCCACAACCTAAGAAATTAATTACAATTCCGCAAATGCCAGGGTAAAAAGCCAGAAATGCCAGAAAAGATAACCTGGTGGCTTTGAAAAAAGTGGGGGAAACGGGAAAAACCCAAATAAAAGCAGCACTAGCTCCGATTCGCCCATCATGACAATCGAGACCCAGAAATGGAGGGCGAGTGACTAACCACTTGCGCCAGGGAGCCACCCTCTAGGACTGTTGTAGATATTTAGGTACTAACAACCTCGTCTACATATAAACATTTTTTTTACTGTAGCTCACCTAGTGGCTTATACAAATTAATTAATTTTGTAAAGAGAAATATTTTTTTTTCATATAAGGAGAATGCAATATAAAATGCATTAAGTCTCAAGTCATTTACCATGCAGAAAAATAGAGAAAAAATTGACCCAGTTTACAAATCCAACCTGAATTACTTTATTAAAGTTTAATAAAACCTGTATGCACTATAGTGTGACCTTAAATGGCAGGCGGATATGTAGAAGAAGAGCTAAATGTAACTCGTGATCAAACATATTACCTTAATAATTCTGATTACTTTTTAATTAGATTGGAATAATGTTTTACATTTACATAAACATTATTCTTAACTTACAATAAAAACTTACATAAAATGTTTCCCTTAATTATTATTATTATTATTATTATTATTATTATTATTATTATTATTATTGTTATCGTTATTGTTCTGATTCCTCTTGCGCTCCGTGTGTATTTATTTATATCTCGTTTTTGAAAAATGTATGAGACATGTAGAAAGAATGAATGTAACAAGGTTACCAAAAGCAGCATTTAACTACAAGCCAAGAGGTTCAAGGAATGTAGGAAGGCCTATGAAATGGACAGAACAACTGTGAGGCGGAACAGGCAATTTGCCTAGCCCATGAAGTGAATATTATTATTATTATTATTATTATTATTATTATTATCATCATCATTATTATCCGTCACGAATTAGGCATTTGCAGACCTTTTTCGGCCCCATCTAGCGTCTTTTATGAGGTCTTCCTGTTCGACGATGTCCTTTGGGTTTATACTGCATATTCATTTTTGGAATTCTTGGTCTAGCCAGTTTACTTTATATCTGTTGAGTTTTTCTTCTACTGATTCTACTTCTAATTGTTTATAATTTTTTTTCAATTTTGTTTCGGTCTAAAAGAGTGTATCCTGCTGCCCTGAGAAATTTCATTTTCGTTGATTTGATTCTGCTCCTGTCTTTTTTCTTAATGTTCAAATCTCACTTCCGTATAAAAGGGAAGATAATGTTAAAAGTACAGCGTGTCCACAAATATAGTGTCATACTTTAAACTACTACTACCTCGCTTTGGATAATCGTATCTAAATTAAATTGGTGACAATCAAAAGAGAAACTCAAAACGTTTTTTTTATACCTCATGGACATTGAATGTGGCCCCCACGAGTGACGCTGCAGACATTCGCATTTATCCTGTCTACTAAATATCCAATAATGAACCCATATCGACCACAAATAACATTATTAAGTTTAGTTTAGATTTTATATTGTTATCCATTATTCTCCATTGTTAACATGCACAAAACGTTTTGAGTTTATCTTTTGATTGTCACCAATTTCATTTAGATACGATTATCCAAAGCGACGTAGTAGTAGTTAAATTATGATACTATATGTTTTGTGGACACGTTGTAATATATATTTTTATTGTTTTGTATTTTTATACAACCGTCTTGTGTATTTTTATACTTATTTAGCTTTTAATGTATTATTTATTTATAAGATTTATGTAAATTTGAGTTTCTTGTTCACATCTTTTCTTAATTATGATATTTCACAACCTAAATAGTTGAAATGTTGTAATTGTTCTAGGCATTGATTTATTGTATATCATCTTACTTCTGATTGGATCTTCTCCTAAGAATGCCATTACTTTTAGACTTTTGTACTGAAATTTCCATTCCGAAACCTTTTAATAATTTTCATTTAGTATATATAATCCTTATATTATTTTTAGTCTGATCATCTTACCTCAATATTAATGTTGATTTGTTCTTGGACACGTTTCAAAACAATTCTGTTTTATCGTCAGCTTTCCCAGACTCAACATTAATATTGAGGTAAGATGATCAGACTAAAAATAATATAATTAAAATAACCTCAAAATATCACTTCCTAAAATTAAATATATATATATATATATATATTTATATATATAATTTATATATAATCCTGTTTGTAAGTTATTCTCTGAATTAGAAATTATAACTTGATCATCTGCGAAGAGTAGGGTATTTAATTTTAAGGTACAGGTTATTATGATTCCTGTTGTATAGATTAGATTCCATTTAGAAATTATTTCATTCATGTAAATATTATTATTATTATTTATTATTATTATTATTATTATTATTATTATTATTATTATTATTATTATCATCATAATCATCATTATTAAATACTACAAAATATTCTTCTAGACTGAAGTTGATGTACTGTTAGAGAATTCCGAATGAATGGAGCAATTGAGGTTGTTCTCACGAAAATATTTTTGAAAAAATTACAGATCTTCATAGATCCTATCCATGGTCAAAATATATGTAGAATTAATTAACTAACTCACTGGCACTATCGAACCCGTAGGTTCATGGCCGCGCGGACATAAGCTCTTCATAAATCCCAATCCTGATCTAACGTCTTCCAATCAACTCCAAGATAATTTATCAAATCACATAATGTTATTCTTCCATCTCAATGTTGACCTTCCTTCTGGGCGCTTTTCCTCTGGTTTTCCTGGGGTTTCCATGCCTTAACACTTCCCATTCGTACCACATGTCCTGCACATCACAGTTTATGAGGCTTGACTGTTCTATTATATCTGGATTCTCATACAGGTAATGTAGCTCACTGTTACGAAGTCTCTCCATACACATATACATTTTAGCGAGCTACATGATTTAATAAGAATAGCTAAGTCTCATAAAGTGCGATTTGCTGGACATGTGGCACGAATGGGAAGTTATAGAAAGGCGTAGAAACTCCTTGTTGGAAAACCAGAAGAAAAGCGCCCAGTAGCTAGGCCGAGAATGAGGTGTAGATGATGGAAAGACGTTATATATATATATATATATATATATATATATATATATCAATTAATGGTCTAGCGGCCGCAATTTTTGTTTATTAGAGCCAAATTTGGCATGTGGCAATTGATTAAAACATGTAAGGCCAAATTCGATAACAAGCAAAATCGGATCAATTATATATTATATATTCAATAGTAATGGCCATATCGTCATTCTGTCTGATTCCAAAGCTGCCATACAAGCAATAACATAATTCAAATCAGCTCAAAGCAAGGAAGTAGTAGATTGCAATAAACTACTCACTGACCTTTATCAAAAACATAAGACAGTAGTATTACAATGGATACCATTTCACTGCGGAATCAATGGAAATGAAATAGCCGATATGCTGGCAAAACGAGGAGCAATGTGTTTACAGCAACCTAATTTAAACACATCTTATCGCTCAGCAATAAACTGTATCAAACAAATGATAAAAAACACATTCTCAACCAATCTTCAGATCCGAATTCAAGAAAAACAGTGGAAAAGCACCATACACAGTTCACCAGATGCACCTCGAAAGGAAGCTGTAGCATATTTTCTATTAAACACAGGACATGATTGTCTTGCAGCTCATCTACATCGGATTGGAATCTACAGAAGTCCCCATTGCCCACTGTGCACCACGAACACCAACATGGACAGAAACCACCTGCTACAGTGTCAGGCACTTCACTCTGCTACGCTGAAGGATAGATACTGGGAAGCAAGAGCTAAGCTAAACTCTCTGTTTTGCTATAATGTTCAATTGTTTTAATGTATTGTATATATTTTTGTTTCCTCATAATTATGAACAATGACTTGTGTCAAGTCCCCTGCATTTGTATAAATACATATTCAATAGTATATTATATAACATATAAGCAATTAAATTGGTATGAGCATTTACGACGAATGCAAGAAGAAAGGTTACCTAGAAGAACATTGGAATGGGGTGTCCACTTGGAAGAAGAGGGAAAGGAAGACCTCGAAACTCGTGGATGTATGAAATAATAACTGGAATGAGAATAAGAGGACTGGAGGACATGGAGTAGTGGAAAAGAAAAATAAAACTTTAGGCACAGAAAGATGTGTAAACATTATAAATCTGTATATAAATAAATTACAATATTATTATTATAAGTTTTGTAACAGTTGAGGGACAGACGTTAAGCCTACTATAGTGCCACTCAGTTTAGTTTTTACATTTATGTTTACTAGTAATAATTAATTTAATGTTATTCTATTTTGAAGCTCATATAAAGGCGAATTCACAATCATTTTTTCCCTACTAAAATTATATCTGGTTGTATGTAGTGTCATTGAATCGGTGAAATAGTGTCATGTCCTATTACATCCCAATTTCTGCGATAGCTTTAAGCGATACTTTTTAAGTTACTATTACTATTTTTCTGGAACTGATTGTTCGATCTTTTCCTGGCGACATCAGTTTTTCAACATTAGTAACTATTTTTGACTGTTTACTTATCTTGTATATTGTGGCCTCTGATTTGCCGATAGCTTCTGCCGCACGTTTAGTTGAATTTTGGATAGGAATTTTCAATTCCCCTTTATTTTCTCCTCATCGCAAAATACGATAACTTCCTTAATCATTTAAATATATATAACTTTCGCACTTGACATTGTCAATAACAACTGACTATACACGACTAATGGAAGGTAAACACTGTCATTGCATTGCAACCTAACACGAGGGTCTACTACCTCCACATCCTTACTCATTCTTTCCACATTCTTTCCACATTCCTTTAGTTCCCAGTTTTTCCGCATTGATACGTAACGTGGTCGAGTAATAGTAGACCATCTGAACACACATTTAAAAATCATTCTAGCGGTTACAATTTTCTATGTTTCACAACGAAACTCAATATGTGCATTTAAAATAAAACGAGCAAGGCAATCTAAGAAAATAAAAATCTGATAAATCCGGAAGTGGGGATTTACCTGAATTAAACATTAAAAATCGCTCTTTTTTATATTGTTTAATTATTTTTGAGCTTATTTGTAAATATTTTTTAGATAAAAATGCGAACTTTAGTATTTAACACGGAGAGGCACCCTATAGACCCAGTGAATAAAGTTTTTGTTTGTAGTTGTGAAATTACCTGAGTTTCATTATCATTGCGCCTAAAGCTTGTTCAGTTTGTATTTGTGTTTGACACACTTTCTGTTTGCTCTTCAGTATTGGTATACCTCCCTCCAAGCAAAGCGTCCCAATAGTTCAAACTTTATCTTTGCAGTCTATTTACAGAATGACGCAAACCGGTGTAACAATCGTCATTGCCTTCTTCACAAACTTTAATAGTTGTTTACGATATTAAGTACGGTAATTATCATGTTACATTACGAGATTGGAAAATTGTGAGACGAGTAACGTGTAAATTAAGCACAAGATAACCGGAAGCTTCTGCAACGTCATAGGAGGAGTGGTCAGAAAGTGACTCATCTAAAGATTGCCTCTTACCTGATGAGATATTCCTTATGAGCAGAGCAAGGAATTATATAAAATTCTGTTTTAAACTATCAGAAAGCATTGAGACAAAGCATTTTTGCATTTTAGGATATGTAGATTCGAATAGGATTACAATAATTTAGATTTCATGACACTTTGACAAAATCTTCCTAAAATGTCATATTTCAATGAAGATTTTATATTCCTTTATGTCTTTCATCATTTCAAATACTGTTTTTTTCAACGAAAGTTCACAATTTCTGAAATTAGCAAATTCTTGAAGCAAATGTAGCATAATACAAATAGGCCCTTATGTTCCCATCATACCTTGTAATGTGGAACATACTGTTTTGACATTAAAACAATTCTGAAAGTCAGATGTTACCGACTACTATAACATGTAGATACATTTCTAATTGTGTGTGCGAACAGAATTGCCAATTAAATGTTATCGTTATATGTACATTTAATGGAGTTAAATATATTTATACATTGTAAATAGGAATCATGCCAAACAGTAGGTCCATGTACGTTAAATTTTGTCAATGCTTTATTTCATGGAAGACTGTTTTTTTTTATGTAGCAGGTTTCACAACGTCTTCCTGCACCCATTTAATCTACTGTCATTCTCCTCCACATCTCCCTGTCATTCTCCTCCACATCTCCCTGTCATTCCAATCTCCATTGGAATCTTTTTTCCCCTCATGCTGTTCAAAACAACATTAATGGCGTTATTTTTGCCCCCAACTTCTTCTACTACAAATTGCCACCCATTTTAGTACTATTCTTGGGAATCTGTCTTCCGCATTCTTTTTGCATGATCATACCATTTTAAGTCCACCGCTGTGGTCTCGAGGTAGCGCGCTGCCTTGTCACGCAGCGATCGGGACAGTTTTTCTGGGTGAGGTTTTTATCGGGGTTTTTCCTCACCTATAAGACAAATATCAGGAAAAATTTAAAGCCCAAACGGTCCCCGAAATCATGTGACCATCATTATCATCCTTATTATAATAATCATCCTTATCATTATCATCATCCTTCACCGGCGTGGATAGCAACGGGAAGCTACCATACCTACAATTCCCTAGTAAAGCTGCAAAGTATATCATGAAAATGTTATGATTGCAGTGAAAGACCTGCCCTTGGGCAGAATTACTATGGATGGATGGATACCATTTTAACTGTTCGAGTAAACTTAAGTAGTTACGCTTATTTTCCTACATATGTCAGCAAGTGACAATGATTAGCTCTCTCCTCAATGTGACATTTAGTAACCAATAAAGATGGTTGGGAAAGGACGATTAATTTTACTCCGAGACTCTAATTTAAGCTTTAGGTTCTTTGAACAGCCCAAAAATCTCAGCTTCGGTTAAATACACTCCCGGAGGTTTTGTTCCTTGGATTTTTCCATTCTAAAAAATACATCGCCCCGGCCAGGTTTGAACTTTCGTTCCTTGGGACCAGAGGCAAGGAATTTAACCCCTAGACCCGATTAATTTAAATCTAATATTTTTTTAAATATATAATTTTTATGGCACCCTACATTGCTTATGTTGTTCTGTAGTTGATTGATGCGGTATTTGTTCAATGAATGTATACACTTCATTGCAGACGTGTTGGGAAATTGCGTAAACAGATTGTGCGACCTTCAACTGATTGTTGGCAGTTCAACGGGGAGTTACAATTAAGCATGATTTACTGTAGCTCGCTTTGTCTTTCAGTTAGTTTGTTTCCGACTTTGTAACAGATTGACTAAAATAAAAGTTCACTATTATTATATAACAACAAAGTATTTATGTAAGTACCAATTATTATTTGCGTTAGGCGTTGAAGTGTCTATTAATATTTCAGACATTTTATATTAATAATTTTGTCAAGTTTGTTTGGCAACTTGCGAATCGCGTTTTTTGTCTCTATTTCTGTTATCTAATATAAAAAATAATGTTTGTTTGTTTGTTCGTATTTTATACGTGGTCATACCGTTGATCCGATTGTGATGCAGCTTTTTGCAAAATGTTCAGGAGTATTACAACTCTCTTAGAGCCCCGGATGAACATAGGCTCTAAGAGAGTTGTAATACTCAACTCCTATACTCTTAAAAATCGCCCTTTGTTGTGGAACACGTGAAAAAAGTAGCTTTTTGGACGCTTAAATGACTTACGCTGCATAAAGCATAACAAATACACAACATTAATGTACACAGAATTGAATATCTCAAAAAGCTCTACAAAGAAGTCCGCGATAACACACAATAACCATTTTGTCTTTCATTGATGCGAAGAAGACCGAAACAAGTACGTAGATTCCTGTGCAAAAATAGCAGCACATGGCGGGTATTCGTTTACGGACAACTCACAATAACGAATTTTGTTTTTTAGCTCATTTAAGCCAAGAAGATCGAGATGAGTAGATTCCCAGGCAACACCGGGTAATCAGCACGGGGAATCTTAAAATAATTATGATATACATTTATAATTATTTTTCATTTTGCTTATTCAACTAATCATAAGAAGTACATTAATTTTCGTCTTTCAGCTCATTTATGCCAAGAAGATCGGGATGAGTAGATTCCCGGACAACGCCGGGTAAACAGCATGGGGTATCAAAAATAATTACGATATAATTTTTTTCTTTTACTAATTTAATTAAACATAAAACACATTAATTTTCATATTTCAGCTGATTTATGTCAAGAAGATCGGGATAAGTAGATTCCCGGGCAACGCCGGGTAATCAGGACGGGGTATTTAAAAAATATAAATTTATAATTATTTTTCACTTACAATACATTATTATTTCATATAATTATTCGCACTTACGTAGGTTTTATAGCAGTATAACCCTCGGAAGACCTTTCGGTAGAGAGAGATATATACTATGATGAGTGGTACATGATAAATAATAAACCAGGTTACTAAAAATTGGTAAAATAATTATTTTTCCTTTTGCTTATTCGACTAAACATATAAGCACATTAATTTTTATTTATTAAGGCGTAGCAGCGCACGCCGAGTATTCTACGTGATTCTATTAACTCAGTTTAACCTCTCACCTTACAGGTACTTTTTACACGCCACATGCCACCCGGGCCTTACTGTGGTACGACCTGTCTGGAGAGAGATCACACATGTACTTTTTTGACCACACAAGGACATAGAGGCTTCCCCGAATGAGTTATCAGCTCAATGCCAGGGCCCTCGCTAAGACAACACAACATGAAGACGAAATAAACCGTTCACATACACATTCATACTAAACACGGATAATATGGTAGTGATGATTATTTTCGGGGATCGTTTGGGCCTTAAATGTTCCTGACATTTGTTTTACAGTTGAGGAAAAACGCCGTAAAAGCCTTCGCGGAATCTTGTCCTGAACGGGCATCGAATCCGGGCCCACAGCGACGCTACCCCGAGACCACAGCTGTGGACAACTCGATGATAACAAGTCAATATGATGTGGGTACATCACAGCTTTAACTGTGTGGAATTTACCAGCACAGATTACAGTTGAATTACAATCGTGACGAGATGGGACATCGATAAGTAGCACGAGAGAAGAACATCCACATTATCTTCGTTTCTGATTGGGACAAATTCTGCATGTTCTGCAATCGTTAACACTGTTAACATGATGATTTTAACTTCAATATCACCATATATCTCAATATTATCACCAGCTGATTCTGTTGTATTATGCATCCACGTGATGGTAAATACAGCGGCCAGGTGCAGTCACAAGAAGTGAATCACAATCTGAAAATAAGTGATGATATTGATTTTGCAGCGAATGTTGCAGTTGATTTACTAATTCCTTCAAAATCAAGACAAAGTTACGAACAATTTGAACGATGGTGCGAATGGCAATAGCTAGAGGCATGGAGGATGGAAATTCGCTTGTGTAGCATATAAGAGTTAAACAAGGCGTGTGTGTGTGTGTGTGTGTATGTGATTGAAAATTGAATGAGCAATTGAGGCGGAAAGAAACTAAATTATGCCATATTGACAATATGTAGTAGTAGTAGGACTTTATTAGACAAAAAGTAAGATATTTACAATATTATTTACAAATATGGGTCGCACGGGCAGTAAGCCGTACGTGCTGTTGACAGTCCGTTACAATAAAGTAATAATTGAGTGTAAAGAAAAATAAACAAAAACAGCAATAACATTACAATTACATAAAGAAAACACAATAAAAATATTACCATTAAATAATAACACAATAGCATTATACACTAAAAACATTAACATTACAATTACATAAAGAAAACAATAATATTACAATTAAGTAATAACACAATAGCAATAACATTACAATTACATAAAGAAAACACAATAATAATATTACAATTAAATAATAACACAATAGCATTATACACTAAAAACATTAACATTACAATTACATAAAGAAAACACAATAATATTACAATTAAGTAATAACACAATAGCATTATACACTAAAAAAACATTAACATTACAATTACATAAAGAAAACACATTAATATTACAATTAAATAATAACACAACAGCATTATACACTAATTAATTTATATATAATTGTTAATAATTAATGGTATTGCATTTTGATAACATATATTTATTCCTGAATGAGTGTTGTCCTTATTTTTCGCGTTTTGTCAAGAAATTTACCGAGGTTTATCCAATTTTCTGGATTTACCAATAACTCGTAGCATGCCAATCTTTCCCGATTTGAATTTAGAAATCTTTCCGGTAATAACTGACGTCTCCAATATTCTAAATCATTACATTTTCCTAATATATGTATCTCATCTTCAAAGTTCCCGCACATTGGACATATTCGCATATCGTGATCGTCGCTAATTTTTAGAATTTCCATGCCCCTAGCCTAAACCAAGCAAGCCCTGATCTCTCCTTAAATCCTAGGTTGAGTATATACGATTCTTTTCCCCAGACGTGTTTTAGGTCTCTTTGTAAACACAGTGAGCGTTTTCCTGTACATTCGGCGAAGGTATCTTGTTGGTTTACATCTAAGTACCTCCTCCTTATTTTTCTCCACACGTTCTTGCGATTTTCAGTCCCTTTTTCCCATATCCAGCCCATCCCAATCTTTTGGAGTTCTCTCCTAACCTCGTCTGCCCAAAATTTAACATCTATGTTTTAATTTGGTGGTCGTAACAAATTGCTCTAAGCATTGTTTGTTCACCTTGGATTACTCGCAACCAGTATTTGAGTACACGAATTTTACAGTTAATGTCGTCCTGGAATGACCCGAATTCATATAAAATTCCACAGTTAGAAACGGCCTTACTAAGTCCTGTAATATACTTTAGAAAATGCGTATATACCTTATTTAGTATTTCCGTTCTTTGGAAACCCCAAATCTCACTACTATAGTGCATTACTGGCCTGACCATCGCTGCATACATTTTTTCTAATGTGCTGACTGGAATATCAGGCACTCGACCCAGAATACCGAGTACACTGTTAAGTTGTCCCCTCCCTTTAAATAATGCTATATCAATGTGTTTTTCCACTTTCCGTTCATTTTCAACGTCGTACCAAGATATTCAAAATGTTTCACGTTTTGAAGAACTTGATCTCTGTATTTCCATTCCTCTGTTCTACCATAAACCGTCCCATTTGTAAAGGTCATTGTTTTTGTCTTACTAGCATTTACAGTCAATCCCCAATTCCTACAGTATATTTCCAGTAGGTCAAGCCCTCTTTGCAATCCCTTGATTGTCTTGGAACAGATAATTAAATCTTCTGCATACAACAGGACTGGGATTCTAACATGTCCTATCTCCGGAGCCTCAATTTCTCCTTCTAGCATTACGTCTACAATATCATCAACGAATAGATTAAATAGCATTGGTGATAAAATGCAACCTTGTCTCACTCCCCGATTGGCTTCACTGCTCTCTGTAATGTGCCGTTGGTCTACTTTTATACAAAATTTAACATATTTATAAATTGACATTAAAGCATGTATCATTTTATGAGACAATCCTTTCCGATTTAATTTTTCCCAAAGTGCGCTTCGGTCCACAGTATCAAATGCCATCTTAAAATCAATGAATGCACAAAATAATTTACCCCCCTTCATTTTCAGATTGTCATCAATTAATGTTCTCAGAACAAATAGGTTGTCCATCGTGGAGTACCCTTCTCTAAAACCTGCCTGATATTTTGAGAGCCTATTGTTCTCTTTAGCCCATTGTCTGATTCGTTCGTAAAGTACTTTACAATATATTTTTCCGAACGCTGACAAGAGACAAATTCCCCTATAACTTTCTGGTATCTGTGCCCCACCTTTCCCTTTGTATAGCGGTTGGATGACACCTGTCGCCCAGGCTTCCGGATAATCTCCTCCATTAAAAAGTTTGTTGAACGCAGTTTTCAAAACGTCTAATAATTTATTGGATGATATCATATTTTTCAAGAATTCCCCTGGTATTCCATCAATTCCAGGTGCTTTACCATTCTTTAAACATTTAATGGAAGAAACCACTTCATTTTTCGAAATATCCTGATCCAGTAATTGAATATGAATTGGGTCAGGGATCTCAACTATATTTCCTTGATTATATCTTAACGTCTCATTTCCCAGCACCCTATCAAAGTAACTTCTCCATTCCCCGGGCGTTGTTCTTGTCCGATTTATGGACTTTACTTTGAGTTCCCTTATCGCTTTCCATATGTCCGCAATGTTCCCACTTTCAGTCGCGACTCTCATTTCTTCGGATTTCTTTTTTGCCATGCTAGTTTTGTTTCTGCCAATAAGTCTTTATATTCCTTTCTCTCTTGCGCATAATTTTTCTGCTTTCATCTGTGCTTTCTTTTATAAACTTTAAAAGACTACTTTCGACAAATTTCTTCTTCTTTCTACATGCATTATTGTACCACCCTTTGTCCTTCTGGTTCATTGCGTATTTAACCTTGAATTTTTCCCCTGCTTTTTGAAAACATTCTGTCAAAGTTTTAATAATTTCCTCCCCGCTATGATCATTTAATTACAGATCCTGTATTAGCGTTTCCAAACTCCTGTTAAATTCTTCTCTCAGATCCTCGATCCACCTGAAACGGATAATTGGCCGCAATATTGTTGCCACCTCATCATTAACTGTCTCACTAATACCTTTCATATTTAAAATAAGTTTGTTTGGGAAGTGGTGTGATTCGATTCTGGAAACTATACAGAAATTACTTAGGTCTGGAATCATGTCTTGTGTGCATATTGAATAATCGATTACGCTACTTCCATTTTTATTAATAAATGTCAGTTCTCCATTTTTATCTTCCCCATATTTCCCATTCAGAATTTCAAGTTCAAATGCATCGCAAAAAGCTAACAATTGGTTTCCTTCTGAATTTAAAATCTTATCTTTGCTTCTCCTACCCTCACCTCGTGTTTCATTACACTGGGGAACAGTGATTTTGGTGCCTTAATGTTTTCACCTATTTATGGGTATATTTGGGTCACTGATTCCAAAGATGATTTCAGTTTCGTCCTATCAGCTCTAGTTTTTGAGATAGAGTTTATTCAAATTATATACCAGTTCAAAAATACTGGTCCACATATACAACTATATTACTCGCATACAATTAAATACAAAAGAACAAATACTTTCTTTTTCATGAAACAACTGTATCTATATAACTACCATAATTTATTTACACATTAGTCTCGTTAGAATCATTAATTTTCCTCCATCAGGTCGCAGAATCCCCGTTTCTGTGATTTCCTCCGATGCAATGATCTTGGACATTCTCGGTGGATGCTCCAACAGTAGTCCGCCATCATATGTATATCCCACCGTCCACGATACCTTTCTTCCATTGTACTTAATTCCTTTGGTGAAAACGCTCACCCTGTTCCTCACTTACATCTCCAAGATTGTCTGGAAATCGATCCAAATGACTGTGTAGGTAGTGTAATTTGATGCTCATGTTACAACCTAGTGCACAAAAAGCAGTGAGCATATTCTCCACTAGTTCATCACTATTAGGAGACTTATAGTTTCCAAGGAAATTCTTCACTACCATACAGAACGAAGACCATGCGGCTGCTTCAGTATCATTCATTGAGTCTTGAAATTGATGGTCATTAATAAGTTGGCGGATTTGTGGTCCATCCAATATACCTGCTTTTATTTTTTCCTTACTCAGTGCAGGAAATTTTGTACATATGTAGCCAAAACATGTTCCATCTCTATTCAACGCCTTGATGAACTGTTTCATTAAACCAAGTTTAATATGCAGTGGTGGCAAGATGATGTTGTTTCTGTCAACCAAAGGTTCTGCAACGATGTTTTTTTCTCCAACGGTCATGCTTTCTCTAAGAGGCCAATGCCTTCTCACCCAATGTTGATCTTTGGCTCTAGAGTCCCATAAACATATAAAGCATGGGTATTTGGTGTACCCACCTTGTTGTCCTAGAAGAAAATTCACCATCTTGAGATCGACACACATTACCCATTGGTGATCACGGTAAGAGATCTTCTCTAGCACTGTAGCTATTGTATGTTGATTTTCACGCATAGAAACTGAGTGACCAATTGGGATTGACCTGTATATGTTCCCATTATGCAAAAGACAACATTTTAGGCTGCGTTTGGAGCTATCTATAAATAACCGCCATTCACTTGGTGTGTATTTTCTTACACCCAGCTTCATTAACAGTCCTTCAACATTCATACAAAAAACAAATTGATTTTCTACTGTGAAGAATGGCAGGAAGTCTGTTTCTCTTTTGCGATAGACTGTGACCTTTGTTCCCGGTAACAGACATTGTTTCTCTGCCAGCCTGGAAGCTAACAACTCAGATGACTTCTTTGGAAGACTTAGATCCCTTATGAGGTCGTTCAGTTCCGCTTGACTAAAAACCGGATGAAACTGATGAAGGTCCTGGGAAATCGCTGTCATTTCCCTCAGAATAGCTTTCAGTTGAATCATCCTCTTCTTCTGGTGACTCTGGAAGACTGGTAAAAATTGGAACAGGTATCTCCTCTGAATGTGGAACAGGGCGTCTTGCGGAGCGTAGATTGGGATATACCCATCTATTCCGGTTTTTGCTATTGATGCCCTTTACATTGACTGAACACAAATAGCAGTCATCACTATGGTTAATTTGTTCTCGCCAGATCATTGGTTCCCCAAATTTCAAGCATTTCCGTTTCCCATTTGTCCATTGTCGTAGATGCTCTGTGCACGTTTTACATACAATGTGAGGTGCCCAAGGCTTATCTTGATCTCCCAGTTGTACTTTGAAATAGGCCAAATAAGCTCTTCTTACAAAGTCAGTTATAGGTTTTCTTTGTTGAGTGAATGTGTACTCCCCACAGATGAAACAAAACACATCAGGATTATTCACACATTTTCTTCGTGTTGAAGCCATGTCAGTCTAGAAAAAGGATAAACAATTGTCAAATTAGTAAAATTACATATGCAAACGGCAACAACAACATGAATATAACGTTGGATTAAATCACTTAGTATTATGCAAACAATCGATTTACAAAGGGCCCCATGGTACATAAGAGCAGTTCATCATCAATATTCTTTGCAAACTAGAGCTGTCTGCAACAAAATGGATGACATTTTTGGAACCCATAGCAGTGCCGGAAATACACCAGAATTCCAGGTGAAAAATTTCTCAGGCACCAAGAAAAAAACATTTTTGTTGTTCCCCAGTGTTATCATTCCGATTTTTATATCGATATTTTCCTCCCCAATCCTACAGTTAAAGGTCCCCTAAAAGTATTAATCCCGCTTCCGGAAACCTATAATTTATTTCTGCCAAACGAGTAAGACAATTCAACGAAAAAAATTGGATGGGCATCATACCGGAATTTAGTGGTGGGACGATAAATAAATAGAAACAGACACACTGTCTTGCTCTTTCTGTATGGTAATATATACAAAAGTGCCTCTTTTAAAGTAATATTTACCTTTTTAATATAGAGGTCTAAGTTAGCTTTATATAATAATGGCACCACCGCCTGGATATCTAACTCTCTTTCATCATCTTTTGATTACCCTTAAAATAACCTTTCATATTACATAGATTTACGCATTCATTGCTTGTTCCCCTTTAACAAACGTTTCTCCTAGAGCTAATATATCAAAAGTCTCATATAAACTCTACACATCTGTCCCTTGAAAGTTTTTTGTTTTGAACCCTTCGATATTCCATGAACCGACTGTCAACAAACCCTATTGTGTTTCCCGTTTTGTATTGAGCTATTAACCTGTTATTTTTAGAACTTCCCCTTCTCAACTAGTTCCTTTTATGCGGGTAGATTCAGATAAGTCTTAGTGATTTTCTTGTTGGAGTTCTTGTGTCCGCCGGCCGTTCACCTTTTAGAGGATGGGGGTATGCTGTTTGCGTATCGGCCGTTTTTTTTGCTGTATGTTTATTTTCGCTGACTTCGGGGATTTTATTAACCCGGTAGTGGTCAACTCTATCTTTCTCTAGTGTAGAATTTTCTCCCTCCTCTGCTGTAAGGAGACCACCTGCTGTTGAAGCGTCCCCTGTATGTTTTGGGGACTCGCTGTCAATGACCTCTTCAAATTCATTTTCAGAGTTGTCCATATTTTGTAGTTTTTCCCTGCTCCAGATTCGTCCATTTATAATCAATTTATTAAATTGCATGATTGCATGGCAGCCCTGCCTCCTCGCCTCGAGCATGTGTCGCTTAAGAAAGTCTCTTTCGCGGCGCACCTTCTCACTAAAGTCTTCGGCAATATTGTTACCGGTCCCTTTAAGATATTTACTGTCTCTAAGGATCCAACATTTTATTTTGTAATGTGATAATTTGCATACAATCGGTCTCTTTCCACTATTTCCACGACCTACTCTGTGCGCTCTTTCAATATCACTGTCCACCAAATCAATCCCGATTTGCGCCACTACTCTTTTAACTATATGTTCAATTTCCTCCCAGCTTTCCCTGTCTTCTTCATGCACACCATATATCACAATATTATTACGGGGACTCTGGTTTTCGAGATAGTCTAATTTAGATTCCAGCCATTTCAATCTGTCCTCCATCCGATGCATGTTCGTCTCAATATCACGAATTTTTTCACCTACGTTGCACTTTTCAAACCCCTCTTTCACTTCAGTTGACAATGTTTCAATCAGCTTTCTAACTTCTTCCATAATGCTTTGTCCCCTGCACACTTCAACCACTCTAACAAAAACACGTCCGCTCTTCTCGACGGCTAGCAAACAAGTCTCGACAATATGTAAATGTGAAGGATATCTATTAGTCATTGCTGTAACAGAATACCCAACATATGAGAAATTGCTTTAAAAAATTCGACGAGTACTTACCCAATCTAATATGATCTAACCTAATCTATACAATCTATCCTACATAAACCTACTTGAAACATTTTGGTTATTGAGGAAACGTGAATAAACAAGTTAGTTGGCAAACTTGCCACTAGCAATCACTTGTTCCCCATTGCAAGATTCATAGACAGGCAGGTCTCACAGAATAGGCGAAAATTTATATTACTTATCTATAGTAGCCTGTAAGGAAAAAGCTACCAATATATATGAGATAATTTCAAATATTTATCATGTGTCACACATATAAATATATTATACAGGGTGAATGTACCGCTGTGGTCTCGAGGTAGCGTGCTGCCTTGTTACGCAGCGGGCCCGGGTTCGATTCCCGGTCGGGGCAGTTTTTCTGGGTGAGGTTTTTATCGGGGTTTTTCCTCACCTGTAAGGCAAATCTCAGGAAAACTTTAAGGCCCAAACGGTCCCCGAAATCATATGGCCATCATCATCATCATCATCATCATCCTATTTATCATTATCATCACCATCATCATCCTTCACCGGTGTGGAAAGCAACGGGAAGCTACCACACCTACAATTCCTAGTAAAGCTGCAAGCATAGCATGAAACTGCTATGATTGCAGTGAAGGATCTGCTTTCGGGCAGAATTACTATGGATGGATGGATACAGGGTGTTTGAGAATGAGTATTACAGATCTCTAAGGGCTGTAAGAGGGACTTAGTAGATAAAGTTTTGATAAGGAACCCTTGTCCGAAAACGTACCATTTCGATGTAAATAGATTTAAAGATCCAAACACAATGGGCTGATATCGTATGACTTGTGTTTCAGAATAAGTATTACAGACGTCTAGGGGATGTACTACAAGTTGGTGGCACGTGGCGACCTTGTTGTTTGTTGTACAATGTGTACTTGCGACGAAAGTTTTCATACACTCGCCCCACAAAATCTGGCGTGTGCTCAATAATTTCTGCTGTCGCCAGAATTCGTGCAAGAAGATCTTCCTCCGACTCGAGAGATGTACTACAACCCCTAGAAATCTGTTATTCTGAAACAGACGCATGATATCAGCCCATTGTGTTTCGATCTTCAAACTTACTTTACATCGAAATGATACATTTCCAGACATGTGTTCCTTATCAAACTTATCTACTAAGTCTCCTCTATAATCCCTAGAAGTCTGTAATACTTATTCTGAGACATTCTGTATAATCATATTTGAAGAGAAAAATTATACGCTCAGACCGGGACTTGAACCCGGGACCCTTGGTTCTCTAGACCAAGTGCTCTACCATCTGAGCTACCTGAGCAAGTACCGATCTAAACGCAAATCTTTCTCTATATACATTGTAATTCCCGTCCACCAAATGCTATGAAGCCATGCTTCTATCTTTGCAAATGGCGGCTCCTTTATTAAGAAGACATATTTGGGAATTATACATTACAGCCAGTACGGCTTTTTTCGATGTTTTAATTATTGATTTCGTACATCTCAATGATGGATAAATCATATTTGAAGAGAAAAATTATATTATATATTATAATTTTTCTCTTCAAATATGATTTATCCATCATTGAGATGTACGAAATCAATAATTAAAACATTCTGTATAATGTAAACGGATAATTAATGACAATTGAGGGAAATTTTAAAGAAGTGGCTGAATTCAAATACCTATGCACACTAGTTACAAACATGAATGAGATGGCGAAAGTAATTAAACTTAGGCTCAATTCTGGAAATGCATTATATTACTCATTGCAACTACTGTGGTCAAACAACATTAAACTGAAATATATATAAAACCGCTATTCTTCTAGGGAACACAGACTCTTAATTTAAGAGGGGTGAAAGGATTAAGAGTATTTGAAGATAAATTTCTTAGGACAATTTTTGAACCAAAATGAGACGAACCGTCATGTCAGGCCATTGGAGAAGACATAACAGTGAACTATATGATTCTTTATGGGAAAGCAGGTGTAATAAATACAGTCAAGTTTTATAGGCTGCAAATCAGCACGACATATGTTACGAATGGGAATGAAAGAAGATCATGGAAACGTATTTTTGGGAAAACCAGAGGATAAGTGCCCAGTTGGTAGGCCAGAAATGAAGCGAAAGAATAACATTAAACATTATTGAGACGAGATGAATTGTAGAGCAAATGAATAGAAAACATTAGCTCTAGTTAGATATATATGGAAACAGGTTAATGAGTAGATCACATAAGAGTATATTATATGGTTTTTATGGAAATTTAGATGTAATAGGAACAGTTGGACAGCGTTATATATGCGGCATCGTGTAAGTTTCGAGAAAAATACGTTTATAGTTTAAGTCAATGTTGAATATTTATTGTAGCGCCAATTTAAGTTTTTTTTCTCTCCATGAATTCCTTAATGCACCACGTTTCATTTCCATAGCACGTAGTAGTTTCTACTTTAATTCTACCATGTTTTTAAAAATCAGTTTAGATATATTTTTAATCCAAGAAAACTGTTTTCAGACAACCAATTATCTTTTTTTCCTGTTGAATTCTAAACAAAAAATTCTGTATCAGTAGAGAAAGTCCATTCTACAGGTACAGTTGTGACGAGACAGACAAGCATATTTGTAAAACTTGAAGTACGACCTGCAAAGCCAAACCGATGTTCAATTTTTAGTTGGCATATACTTTTTTTTTATGGAAAAAATCCAAGGAGCAAGTCCTCCGGGAGGGACTTTAAGCCAAGCCGTGGGTCTCGAGTCAGAAAATGTTCAGGCTCGTAAAAGATCCTAAAGCCTGAATAAAGAAGGCCTCTAAGCAAAATTTACCGCTGTCAAACATCCTAGTAATATTTTAGTTGCCTGCTAGATGTCTCATTAAGTCGGTGTGTTGACCGCATGCCACTCATGACATCTATGGACAAATAAGGTAACTATATCGAATTGGTCTAGTAACTCTTAACAAAGGAGCGGCTGTGGGCTAGGCCATTATAGATTGACCCGCTTGATGGCTACGCCACCGACGTCAGTCAGATTTCCGATAAAGGCAACGACGATTGTAACAATGGTTTACATTTTTCCTCCAAATATTTTCTTTTTTTGTATTGAAATTGTTGTGTTAGATCTTGTTTTAATGACAGTGTAAGAATTTAACAGAGTTGAGATGTTGACAGAATATCTGATTTGTATTCAGTAACGGTGTTTCACAAACTTTCCAACCAACGGAAATCATTTCGTTCTGAAATGCTGCCTTGAATATCAAAATGCTTTATTTACATAACTTTATTAATCTAATGAATACTAATTAAAGAAATCTCATTGTTACGTAATAAATAATTCAATTTTTTAGTGAAATTTCATTTTGATATGCGTTCTTTAAATTGCTAATTAGGTAAACTACATTTCAGATGGAAAATCGTTGTGCACTATGAACATTCTGTATGAGCTTTGAGTGAATGGTCAGTGTGGTTTATACACTTATTCATTCGGTATACTATGTAATTAAAAATGTCACCTGATGATAAATCGTTTCTGTAAAATTATGATTGTATGTAATGGTTCCTTTATTAAGTTCTATCAACAAATGGTAAAGTAATTTTCTGTAATGTCTGCCAGAAACGTTTGAACGATTGCCATTCCATATTTTATTCCATATTTCGAAAATCTTTAGTCCATATGTATGTATATGTTTAGCCATTTTTATTACATATGAATCTTAGCCCTGTTAATGAGATTCTAAACCAGCACTTGCCTTAACGGCTGGGGAAAGATTATAAGGAACTACTATATTCGTTGTAGCAATTAATATATACTTACTACACATACAGGTTAATTGTTCACGGAACTTTATTTCTAAACCTGTAAGTAGTTATAAGGTTCTTCTCTCTGGAGTGGACTGTATATTTAGGATTTTATTTATTGTGACACAAGGGATTAGATATGTGAAAATAAGACTATATTTCAACAATATAAGTAATTACATACATTACGATCACCACGTGATCACGTCGTGTTCAGTCCTCTCGTTTCAATTACTCACGCAGAAGCATTCACTTATATTTCACTTACGAACACCTTATAATGTACGGCTGTTAATATCTAGCCTTAATTCTCACTAACAGTTATTTCGAAGCTCTTGTGGATGCTAAACCACTATTGTACCGAGGAGCAACACAGAACACGACCGCTCTCTACGAGCTACACACACAACAAGAATGATGCGTACACAACGCAGTTCAATCCATGACAAGACTCAGGTTAGCCAACACTGACATATCTAGCTAACCACTCAAGGCAGCTAACCTGAGGCGTCAACATTCGTATCAGAGAGGAAGGATCTTCTAGGGCAGGGGTCGGCAAGTCATTTTAAGTGGGATCCGGATGCGTTTGAAACATTTTGTCGAGGTCCTAAACTCTTATTTTCAGTTTCACTTAGAAAATTATATGAAATACAACAGATAAGCATATTTGTATTAAAAATCAATGGGAAAAATTACATTTACAACCTTGAGCCAGTTTTTTAAAGTTAGGTTCACGCGGGGAGCAACTTATGCGAAGAGTATGTTGGTACCCGCCAAAGGAGCCTTACCGCAAAGAAGGCCCTTCCATATCAGAGGTCGCCTGCGCCGAGTACATTCGCCGGAAAGATAAGTTTCATAAAGTGGCGTTGAGCTTTCATTCGAGTTACGAACACACATATTGTCTTTAAATGAATATGACTGCTTCGATTAAAAGAGGCTTCAGATGTTGCCAAAGTCAGAGATAGATTTATACAATTTCTTAATTCATTAAATAAAATTCTTGAATTGCATTCGGGTGTACGGAGCTTTTTCTGTCGATCGACGTAACATAATAAGCTATGCTGTGCGGCCGGTTAGCTTCTCCCTTCCGCCCCCCACTCGCCAGAGAACTCTCCTGCGCTGCAGAGCTTAGCAACTACAATGAGTAACAAAATAATATTGTTCTCATGTTTTGAAATGTTGATAGAATGCAAAACTACTTAAATAAATAAGTTATTGTTTGTATTAACCTAATTGGAAAAGTTATTTTTTATATTTTAGTCAATTCATTTCATATATTTTTGTGAGTTGAGTATGAGGTCTTTTTGGCTACCAGTTTTTTGACCTTAAGCGGTCTGGACTTTTATCTTCCGCGGACCGCGGTCCACCATGTGCGACCGTTGTTCTAGGGGCTCCTGTCGCTCAGTCTGATTTTTTACCTCCGAGAACATCCGAGGGACGACTGACACTGGGTAATGAGCAGTTTGATAGGTCGCTGGTTTATAGTTTCTTTCTCGACGTATTCGTCAACGAGGAACAGTCTTATAATGTCTCACTTAGAATATATATATATATATATATATATATATATATAATATTTTAGGCGCTTGTATAGGTATTTATAGGAACTAAAATGCCTTTTATTAGTTATATTTTCATCCAAAACGAATTTATAAAATTATTATCCATGTTTAGCAGTTATAGGAAGAATCAAACATTTTAGGAAATATTCTCACCTTGGTTATTAAATATGACTCAAAGAACGAGAGTTGACGGCAGCGTTGATTTCAGGAGATGGATCAAGAACTTTATAAACCCCATCTAGGGTCACCCAAAATAATAAATCTGGAATGGATGGAGGAAATTATGGAGCTGATCGACCGAGGACTCCAAAAAGAGTGATTGGGATGACAAAGATGAAAGCAGAAGGAAATCAACATAGAGATTGGACACTGGAGGTACTCTCGGCATCGTAAATCTGATTTAAAAATAATTTATTATGAAGATTATTAAATAACTCTATATTATCGGGGTGTATTATCATTGTATCACACGCAGGGAGCTCGGGTTCGATCCCGGTGGGAACAAGTTCTGAGAATAAGGTTATTTTCGGAGGGTTCATCATCTATAGGGAATTTTGGAAAATTTAAAGACGAAAATTATCTTAGAACACATCATATTCGCCTTGTTTAAATTGAATGTATGAATGAATAATGTACTTAGTCTTAAATGTAAAAAAAAAAATAATGAAACAACCGAAATAAAAGTTTTAAGGAAAATCGTAGGAATATCGCCGAGAGAGAAAATTCGCAGCTGTGTTATTAGAGAAGAATGTGAAATTGAACCTATAAACCTCTGGTTAAATGATAGAAGAGTAAATTGAAACGATCGCATAGGTAGAATGGAGAACAGTGAAGAAAGTGCGCGACTGTACATCTAAGTTGGAAGGATGTTATCATACCCCGGACCTGAAGTGAATGAACACGCAACAAGCTGCCAGCTTTCATGCATAGAAGAAGAAGAAGTCTTAAATGTTTTGTCTCGGAGATGGGCTTACCATTGAGCTCTTCACTCATTCGGGGAGGACTTTCTTGTTCTTGTGTTGTAAAAAGAGTATATATGTGTTCCAGATTTTAAAAATTTTCTACTGTCGTTTCTCGTCCTTATAAGAGACACTGGAGCCATGGGACAAGTAAAAGTACCTGCAAAAGGAAACTTTAAACAAAGGAGGATACATAGGCAGCGAGTGAGGGAGAGGAGGACGAGAGAGATAGATAGGATAACAGATAAAGTCAGAGAGAGAAAGAGAGAGAGACCAGATTTAGATATGGAGAGAGATCTAGACACACACACACATACACACACACAGATATATATATATATATATATATATATATATATATGTCCACCGCTGTGGTCTCGAGGTAGCGTGCTGCCTTGTCACGCAGCGGGCCCGGGTTCGATGAGGTTTCTTTTGGGGTTTTTCCTCATCTGTAAGACAAATATCAGGAAGGTTAGGGCCCAACGGTCCAGAAAATCATCCGACCATCATCATCATCCTTATCATTGTCATCATCATCCTTCACCGGTGTGGATAGCAACGGGAAGCTACCACACCTATAATTCCCGAGTAAAGCTGCAAAGCAGAGCTTGAAAATGCTATGATTGCAGTGAAAGACCTGCCTTCGAACAGAGAGAGAGAGAGAGAAGAGAGAGAGAGAAGACAGAGAGAGAGAGAGAGAGAGAGAGAGAAGAAGAACAGAGAGAGAGGGAGAGAGAGATAGAGAGAGAGAGAGATACAGAGAGGATATAGACGCAGAAAGAGAAAAAGATAGGATGAAGAAATGAGACAGTCAAAGAAAGAGACAGAGAAGCAGACAGAGAACGAGAAAGAAATATAGAAAGACAACAATTGAGAGAAAGGAAGAGGAGATAAGAAAGGAGAGGGAAATAGAGTAAGAAAGGGAGAGTGAGAGAGAAGGTAATGAGAAAGAAAGAGAGATGGAATTTCAAAATACCAACGTTGAGAAGGGGGGGGGGGGAGAGGGAGAGAGAGAGGGAGAGAGAGAGAGAGAGAGAGAGAGAGAGAGAGAGAGAGAGAGAGAGAGAGAGAGAGAGGAGAGAGAGAGAGAGGAGGGAGAGAGAGTGAGGGAGAGAGGGGGTAAAGAGAGAGGGAGAGAGACAGAGAGAGACAGAGAGAGAACAGAGAGAGACAGAGAGAGAGACAAGAGAGAGAGAGAGAGAGAGACAGAGAGAGAGAGAGAGAGAGAGAGAGAGAGAGAGACAGAGAGAGGGAGAGAGAGAGAGATTGCTAAAATTAATTAAAGCGACCTCGTTTCTATACCGTTTTTACAGTAATCCGCACTGAAAACAAGTTGAAAGGAATGATGTGTAATTAATTAGAGTTTTAATAACATTCAATTTTGAACAGAAATGTAATACACGTAAAACATCACGTTGAAATGATACGTGACAGACTTGATAAACGATTTAATGAAGTTACCTATGTCAACTTTAAACGTTAATTTACATACGTTTTTGAATAAGAGGATGACCACAGGGGAAAACAAGTGATGTCACATAATTACGAAAATAGAGATGGTACTGACATCTGGTAGAGGTTCCTTAAATCCTTCTGTTCACAGTGATAAATAGAAAAACATGAGAATCACAGTAAAATGAGCCGTTAGTCAAAAAAGCAAGGATTGTTTAAATATTGAAATTATGTTTTCCCAGTTATTGGTTTTTATTACGCTTATTTCGTGACAGATACCAGCGACTGACAAACGGCAACTCTTCACCACACAGTAGAGAACTATGGTATTTTTTAATCAGATAGGGTGATTAAATTTTGCTCAGAATCTCTAATTTAGGGTAGGGGTTTTCTTACGAGTCCGAAAATCTTGACACTTGTTGGGACTTACTGCTTAAATTTCCTCCGCAGGAATTGTTCCTAGGATTTTACCATCCTAAATATATGCAATGATTTGAACCGGCGTCAAAGAACGTCACTTTAAGATTTCTGATGTTGATTTTTTTCTCCTGTGCTCTTAAAATATTAAGATATTTAGAGTTCACTGCTGTGGTGAAGGGTTAATGTCGTTGTTTTTGAACGCAGCGGGCTGAATTTGGTCCCGGGGCGGGACAAGTTTGCTGGGTGAGTTTTGAATTACAACGCTAATGAGCTGAAATGTTAAACAACGGCGTTAATTAAAACTACTAACTTACCGTGCTATACACTTTAAAACAAAAAAATATCGCTTCAAGATACTTTTCATTTATAGCTGTTCATTTCAGCATTTTACGATTTTGAAGAAAGAACGGAAAATGGAACATTACAATACCATGTATGGTAATTTTTACAAAAAAAAAAAAAAAACAGACGTAAACTTCGCGCACTGGCAAGTGGGACCGTAACTCATGTGTTGTCTTATAGCCCAAGGGCTACCTCTCACTCTACATTCCAACCCCTAGTATTTACCTGAAAGAAAACGATTTTCGTTGTTTCTATCAGTGTTGAGATAGTTTCTGTCGTGTACTACATGCTATAATTTTGCAGTCAGTTATAAGTTTAGTTTATACGTATTAAAATCACTTCTAAGTACAAATTCATATCTTAAATACCTCTTCAGTGATAACAAGTGAATCGATCTTTTTAAGACACTTGGTAGTACCTATTTACCTCTTGTTTCCTCCAAGTACTACAATGACGTCAGAGTGTCCGAGCTATAACTTTCGCCAACATATGAAAAATAATGAAACATTTAATTAATACATCTATAAGTAAACAAACATAACTTATATGGACATAAATAATAAGTTTATATCATCTATACTTATTTTGTTATCAGGCTAAACAAAAATAAATTATTAATAGCTACATTACATTTGTATTTAATTTTGTCCATTGGCAGTACATATAGAAAAAGAACTTCTATTTGCTTCATTGTTACAAATAAAAATTCAATTGGCTGACTACACATTCATAAATGTAATTTAATGTAATGAATAATTTTTGTTGGTATATATTTTGGATACGAGATCTCCATACATCCCTATCATCAAGTGATGTTTTCCAATGATTCTCTGTGTAATTTATCTCACTTAAATCATGGTTAATATTTTCAGCTCATTATTGTTCTACAGAACAGATAATTTCCCTCTCGCTTTGATACGTTTACGTTTCCATGTCCCTCTTTCATTCTCCACATGCCCTATCCATTGTAGCCTTGTTATTACATCTGGTTTCCCTTCATGTAGCTTTTAATGAATGAATACAGTCTTCTCCATTCACCGTCTGTTCGTTTCTTTTCGGTCCAAAAGTTTTCCCAATATCTTTATTTCAAAAACCCCTAATATTTTCTCCTCCTTCAAAGTAGGATATCATGTTTGCATCCATATAACTGGAAGGATTATATTTAATATGTTTTCTTTTGAGAGAAGTTGGGATGACAAGAGTCCCTGCAATGCATAATATCATGGGTTTCCAGTGTGGAGTCTGTGTATAATTTCTTTGTGCACCTAGTTTCCTATTAGATTTTTGAAAGCAGTCACTTCTTCAGAAATTATCTCAGGACAATTGGAGCTCTAATTATAATAACAGATCTTACTGCTTATTTCACCTCTATAATCTTCTTCTTTTTATTCTATTCTATAGACATATGTCTGTTTATTTACAAACACTATCTCAATGATGATTACATCTCATTCCATCTCTTGAGGGGGTCTGCCCGCTTCTCTTTTTCCTCTAGGACGTAGGTTGTTCGCTGCCTTAATAAGCCTCGCATCGTCAGCTCTGTCCTCGTGGAAATCTCATTTCCTTTTCCTTGTTGTAATAAATGTCTTAACATCTATGATATTGCATTCCTCCCTCACATCCTGGTTCCTGACTCTGTCAAAATCTTGTTTTGTTTACTGTGGCTCTTAAAGTATTCATTTCTACTCTTCTCACGAGTTGTTTGGTTTGACTGGTATCTGCTCTTGTAACCGCACCGCATGTCTTATTGGTCGTACACATGTTTCATAAACTTTTACTTTACTTTCTGTGTTTAAATATTTGTTTTTCCATAAAAAAATATCTCGTAAGTATCTTGATATTCCCGATGCTTTGAAAACCTGACATCTTACTTCACCAATCAATCTATGAGAACTAGAGATGTCTCTCCCAATATACCACTAAATGCAAGAATATAATTTCGAAGTCATGTGACACCTTTCTCATTCTTTTTGTTACCTTTATAATAAATAATTAATATTTGTAGGAATAACAAAAAAAAATGATGAGACATCGTACGAAAATGTAGTTATCAAGGTCTTCTCATACTATGTTTGTTACATAGAGTTATGTTGAGTAATAATTATTTTTATTATCTCAGAAGTATTATTCTTCTTCATCTCATTTTGATATTAACTCTCGATTTTCTATACATAATTTATCTATTTATTATATACCGGTAATTTATTTCTGAGTAGGAAAGCCAGTTGGTAGACCAAGAATGAGGTGGGAGAACGACATTAACTATGATTTGAGGGAAGTAGATTCTACAGGGAATGATTGGAAAAGATTAGCTCAGGATAGGGATGTATGGAGAGCTTATGTCCGCGCGGCCATGAACCTACGGGTTCGATAGTGCCAGTGAGTAAGCAAGTAAGTAAGTGTGACCATATATTATCGCCTCACTATGATGGTTGTCCGTTTATATAAAAGCGGGTGCCGCGCGACAATGCTTGACAATGATTAACATGCGGAATTATTATAGTGGCAGTAGTCGGCATCTTTGTATTTAATAACAGCTGCGGTGAAACAAAGCGAGCTGCTGGACAACCATCATAGTGAGGCTGTAGTACAGTGACTGTCAAAAGTGATCCTACACTTAGTTTAATGGAAGAAAATAATCGAAATTAAATATTATAAATCTATATGTTTTTTTTAAGATCGTAAAACTTTTAATATTAATTTTTATCCCATCATTATCAAATTATTATAAAATAAGTAGAATTCTTCAAAATTACTTAATTTTGATTCTAATGAAATAAACTAAGAAGTGAAGCAATCGTAAGACCACGTATATATAGAAATTCAATGCAGTAAATTGCTTTCAACCCCGTTTGTGTACCTCGTGCGTGGACAACTTGCTATAGTTAATTTGTGTTATTGATTCAGGAACGATCACAAGTGTACTGTAATGTTCACTGCAGTAAATGTGAAGCATTGGAGCTCAGAAACAACACAATATGTAAGAAAACTCATCGTAAGTTTACATAATTAGTGTAAAAATCTATAAAAATTGTCAACAGGCCTCATCAACAATTCCAGGATTTATTGATAACTTAGATATGGCAACTTTTTTAGCAGCTCTGCCAGCAAGTCCTAATCTTACGTTCTCGTCGTGCTCCCTGACTGCAGTCGTAATAGACTGTAGCTAACAGGATGGGACGAAAGGCGAGTTCTCAGCGCCTTAAAACTGAGACCTGTCAGCTAAGGGAGCAAACCCTATAAAAAAAACCAGATCCTCCATGTCTGGGGGTTAGGCGTCAGGCTGGCAACCTGGCCCTGGAAAAAAGTATATCGCTACGTACTTCAGTAAAATATGTCAGCCGGGTGGATTTAAATATGACAGACTTAAGCTACGAAAACGGACCTTTGCTATTGGCACATGGAATGTTCAAGGCTTCAACACTAAAGAACAAGAAATAATAGATGAGATTACAGCAATGAATGCAGATATTATGGTGCTCTCAGAAACAAAAAAGAAAGGGAAAGGACAGGAAAAATTAGGAAATTATACACATATTTGGAGTGGAGTACCAAAAACTAGTAGAGCAAAAAGAGGTATATCCATTTTGATAAAAAATAAGTTGGTAAAAAATATAGTGTCTTGGGAAGAAATTGATGAAAGAATTATTATTTTAAATCTCAATCTTTTTGGGATAGAGCTTATAATAACAGGAGTATTTGCCATAAATGAGGATGCAACAACCATAGAGAAAAATGAATTTTTTGACAAACTGTCAGAAATTTTGGACAAAATAAAAAAAACATCAACAAGTAATAATAACAGGAGATTTTAATAGTCGAGTAGGAAGTAGAATGAAAGATGAAGTGATTAGACCATTTGGGGAAAAAGTGGAAAATGACAATGGGGATAGATTGATAAGTTTATGTAAACAGCATGGCTATATGATAATGAATAGTTTCTTCCAACATCGGGAAATACATAAATACACATGGGGACAACCAACAAAAAGTCTCAAATCAATAATAGATTATATAATTGTGAAACAAAATCGTGATATGAAAGTGAAAGATGTTAGAGTGTATAGAAAACCAGATTGCGGAAGTGATCATTATATGCTTTTTGGAAAATTCATATTAACAAGTAAGAAAAAACAAAATATTGAAGTAACGGAAGACAGAAAAAATACAACCCCTTTGAATGAACAAAGATATATAGTAATTTTACTCTATGATGAGAGTATAAAAAATCTTTTTCAATCAAGATTAAAACAAAAACTTAATTTAAATTTAAATAAATCTGCAGTGGAAATGTGTGATCAACTAAAGGAAAGTATACATTCAGCAGCTTTAGAAGCACTTGGGACAGAAAATCTAGAAGTAAAAGGAAATAATGAATGGTTTAATGAAAATATGAAAAAAATAGTAGAGGAAAAAAAGAAAGCACGGATGAAATGGTTATCAGATCACTCAACAACATCTCGAAATGAATATATCACTTTAAAACATAAAACAAAGGCGGAAGTGAGAAGAACAAAAAATGAGTACTGGGATAGTATATGCTCGAATGTAGATCATTCGATTGGATATGCTAGATCCAAAGAAGCTTGGAAAACATTACAAAATATCAGGAAATCAGAAAGAAAAAAGATAAATATTCAGTTGATAAGACCATCAGAATGGATGCAACATTATAAAAGTTTACTTCAAGAAAATAGAAATGAGTTTCAACTTCAAGATACGGATGTAGAATATAAATTTGACACTCCAGAGATAACAGAAGATGAAGTTAAAAGAGCTTTGAAAGAGGCAAAAAATGGGAGAGCACCAGGACCAGGAAATATTCAGACGGAACTCCTAAAATATGGGGGAGATATTTTAGTAATATTTTTAACAAAACTTTTTAATAAAATTGAAATTGGAGACGATATCCCAGAAGACTGGAATTTATCGTACATTACTCCTATTTTTAAAGAAGGTGATAAAAAACTGTGTTCCAATTACAGAGGTATAAGCGTTATACCTTCAACAGCTAGGATTTTTAGTAAAATTATAAATTTTAAACTTAAGGAGATAAAAGATAACTTAAGAGAAGAACAATGTGGATTCCGGAGTGGAAGATCATGTATTGATAATATTTTCTGTATTAGACAATTACAAGAGAAAATCCTAGCAAAAAATAAAGAACTACATATGACCTTTATTGATTTAGAGATGGCATATGATAGTGTACCTCGACAATTGTTACGGATGGCAATGAGAAATATGAATATCTGTTATAAATGGATTAATATTGTTAGGAGGATCTATAGTAATACAAAAGCTAAAGTAAAAATACAGAATAATTTAACAGAGGAATTCACAGTGAATAAAGGCCTTAAGCAGGGATGCAGTTTGTCACCAATTCTTTTTAACATTTATTTAGACCAGGCTCTTAACTTGTGGTATAAAACATGTTCTGAAATGGGTATTCCTATAGGAGGAAAAGTACTGCATTCATTGTTGTTTGCAGATGATCAAATAATTTTTGCAGGGGATAAAGATGATATGAAATATATGATAAATAAATTAATGGAAGAATATAAAAAATGGGGACTGAATATAAATTTACAGAAAACAGAATATATGTGTTTGGGAAAGGATGTGGATGACCTCATACTTGAAACAGGGAAAATAAAAAAATGTGAATTTTTTAAATATCTTGGGTCAATAATTACAAGTTTCGGTACCTGTGAGAGAGATGTACAGGCTAAAATTGCAATGGCAAAAATGCAACTAAGACATTACATGGAGTAATTTGGAACAAAAATATTACAAAGGAAACTAAAATGAAAATTTATAAGAGCATAATACAGAATATTTTGTCATATGGAAGCGAAACTTGGTCTTTGACGGAATTACAAAAGAATAAAATTAGAACAGTTGAATTCGATTATTTTAGAAGAAGCCTCCAAAAAAGAAGACAGGATAAAATAAGAAATGAATTCCTTTGGAGAGAAATGAAGGTCACCACATCTGTTGTTAAGAGGATTGAAAATCAAACGCTTAAATGGTATGGCCATGTACAGAGAATGGAAAATGAAAGATGGCCAAAAAATATATACCAATGGTCACCCCCTGGAAGAAATAAACGTGGTAGACCAAGATGGAAATGGAAAACCTACGTCAGAACAATAATGGAGGATAGGAATTTGGAAGAGGGAGATTGGAATGATAGAGATAAATGGAAACTGAAGACGGCAAACCTATAAGTGGGGGAAAGCCAAAGAAGAAGATATGGCAATTTAGAATCCACAGAAGTCGCTGACCAAAGCATATTACTGAACGTACTGAAACAATATTATCAGCTCTGTAAAGATAAATCCTAGAATAAGCGCGCCTGATACAACTTTTGACAGAAAAATAATTTGAAAATGAACGTAAGATATGTGCTAACTTACTTACTCACTCACTGGCACAATCGAACCCGTAGGTTCATGGCCGCGCTACTATCGTAAAATACTACCACGGCAGTAAGTATTACATAAATGAAAACAACAGGAAGAAGATATTAGCATTTGCTAAATCACATCGAAATCTGGGGTCTGCATTCTGAAAGAAAGTTATGTTTCCAGATGAGAGCAAATTTATACATTCACATCAGATGGAAGAATTACAGTGGTAGAGAGAAGAACGAAGAACTTAATTCTCAGGATATTTTTACCACAATGAAGTATGAAGGTGGTAGGGGTTGTACGAGTGCAGCTGGTGTAAGGAAATGGATGCTGGGATGTACATAAACATTCTGAAAACCAATGCTCGTCAAAACACCGAACATGTAGGTTTGAATAATACTTTTGTATTCATGAAACACAATGACAGAAAACATACAACATTGGATAGACTTTGCTTAAAAATAAACGAAAACCCTACTTCAATCTTCTGACATTAACTTAATAGAGCACGTGTGGGATTATCTTAAACGGAACATTCGAGAACGGTATATATCCTTCAAGAAGGAATTGAAATCAGCTCTAATGAAGAATGGTTCGAAATTTTATTTTACTGAAAAATTGGCGAGTTCCATGCCCCACAAGGTAGAAACAGCGATAGAATCAAAGGGATACCCTAAAAATATTAGATGTATTTTTTTTGTGAGGATTTCGTGAAGGTTTAAACTGTACTATAATTTTTGAATATTTCGTCTAGTTTTAAGCTTTTTTATATAAATGTTAACAAAATTGTATTATTATTATTGTGTATTTTGTTGATACATGAAATACGTGCATGGAAGCTTCTTGTAGGAAAACCAGAGGGAAAACTCCCAGTTAGTAGAGCAAGAATGAGGTGGGAGAATAATAGTAACCATGATTTGAGGGAAGTGGATTGTACAAGGAACGATTGGAAAGGATTAGCTCAGGGTAGGGATATATGGAGAGCTTATGTCCGCGTGGCCATGAACCTACGGGTTCAATAGTGCCAGTAAGTTAGTTATTTATTGTTTATTTTGTATAAATGTGTTTATGTTGTTAAAAAACAGTGTAGTTTATTATTTTTTGTAACATGCATTACAGAATCAAATAAAGTAATTAACTGACTAACTCACTAGCACTATCGAAGCCATAGGTTCATGACCGCAAGGACATAAGCTCTCCATACATCCCTATCCTGAGGTAATGTTATCCCCCGTATAATCCACTTCGCTCCGATCATGGTCAATGTTATTCTCCTATTTCATAAAATAATGAAATAAATATTATTTTCAATTGGAATCGTTAAATGAACTATCAGTTCTGATGTCACCGTATTTAGTTTTATTGATATTTACTTCCAGCCCTATCTCTTTAGCGTTATTTAATAAGTTGTGTTGGCATTTAACTTCTCCTCAGCACATACTAACAGCTGATTAATACCACTGAGTAGTATGCCTTCTTCGATCTGTAAATATTTGTTTGATTGCTTGAATACAAAATTTCACATAATTATATGCTGGTTCTTCTGTTTGTGTGCATGCCATTCAACTCCTCCTAAACGACTGGACCGATTTTGATGCATTTTTAGTGAATATTTGAGTGGGTCCCTGGATGATTTATATTCACAATTGGATCCTCTAAAAACATTAGGTGTAGGAGTTCACTTCAGGTGAAAATTTAAAAATCGCTCTAGCGGTCACAATTCTCATGTTTCACAACGAAACACAGTTTATCCTATTAACATAAACCGTGGTAGGTATTCTGCAAAAAATGAGTGAAATCCGACAATTACAAGTGGAGGTTTACCTGAAATCGGCAATTAAAAACTGCCTAAAAACTGGACCGATTTCGATAAATTTATTTGTGTGTGTTTTGGAGTGGATGCCTGTTGGTTTAGATTCACAGTTGAACCCTCTAAAAAATATTAGGTGTAAGAGTTCACCTGAAGTGAAAATATAAAAATCGCTCTAGTGGTCACAAGTTTTGAAGTTTTACAACGAAACTCGGTATTTCATATTAAAATAAACCGAGGTAGGTATTATCTATAAATAGAGCGAAATCCAACAATTAAAAGTGAAGCTTTACCTGAAATCGGAAATTAAAAAACTGACTAGCAACCGCCATGTTTGGTTCGTCTCAGCGTATACCATACAAACCTTTAATATTTAATTTATTTGGACGTAGTAACGCACGCCGGGTATTAGCTAGTTTGAATTAAAATGTTACTGGTCATAGGTGGTAGCGCTGTGCTGCATACAGGCTCCTTGGCAGCCATATTACTGTGTGATATTCATCCGCTTAACTCATGCTGATGTTCAGCCGTATGATGACGTTATATAGGATACAAATGAGGTCTTATTTCTGTATAAGGACAACGGAAAATGGTGTATTTTTCGAAGACTGAAATGTTTTACAAATTCGTTTGTAGATCCTGGCTTCAGCTATCTCAATATTCATCTCAAAAATATTTTTAATCCATGTAACTTGGATATCTATTGACTTAAAGTGGTGCAATAATCAATGTATTTCAGTCGCTCGAAAACTGAGAATGTTACGGTGACAGCCTTATCTCGCTTGTTTGATTTCTGGTGCTGGAGTTGTGTGCGGAAAGAATTAGAGATAACGAACGTAGAAAAACGAATTCGTATCTTGTGATCAGCTGTTTTAGTTTATGTACAATTGGAATTTTGTAATGGTACAGTCGAATACTTTTTTTTTCACTGCTAAATGGACAGAAAATAGGAAATGTCAGTTACTCAGTGATTTGGATGGGGCGTGAAACATTCTGTCTGAAAATCCAAAGTTTACTTCTAACACAAGGGAACTTTCACTTCTACCATGCGCTGAACCGTTCGAATTGTGTTAGATATGGTAAAGTGTGGCAATGTAATAATTCATCCATAGTAATTCTGCCCAAGGGCAGGTCTTTCACTGCAATCATATCATTTTCATGCTATGCTTTGCAGCTTTAGTAGGGAATTATATGTGTGGTAGCTTCCCGTTGCTTTTCACACCGGTGAAGGATGATAATGATAAAGATAATGATAATGATGATGGCTGGATGATTTTCGGGGACCGTTGGGCCCTAAGCTTCCTGACATTTGTCTTACAGGTGAGGAAAAAACCCCGAAAAAACCTCACCCAGGAGCCTGTCCCAACCTGGAATCGAACCTAGGCCCGCTGCGTGACAAGGTAGCACGCTACCTCGAGACCACAGCTATGGGCATAATGTAATAATAATAATAATAATAATAATAATAATAATAATAATAATAATAATAATAATAATAATAATAAGTGAAGTGATCCCACAACAGGCCCGGAGGCCCTTGGGGTAGTAGGAGGTTAAGGCTCCCACTTTTTCTAGACAATCGGCACTTTATGTCAGCCGGGTAGTCAGCCCTGCGTGACGGCCGCCTTTACCCCCAGAACGAGCGTCTGGTACTCATTTCTGTTAGAGGCTGAGTCGACCCCAGGGCCATGGTGCCGCCAGAGGGTTTGGGTCAGTTTAAAAATCCTGACCCCAACGGGACTTGAACCCTCGACCCTCCACTTGTAGCTCAGTGCCTTAACCACTACGCTACGGCGTGTCCCCAATATAATAATAATAATAATAATAATAATTATAATAGTTATAATAATTATAATAGTTATAATTTTAAATTAGGGAAAATAGTTTTAAAGCCTAATTTATTTGCTGACGACCAAGTAATCCTCGTAGCTTTTGAAGATAAATTACAAAGAAAAATATATCAATTGCAAGAAATTATGTTGCATTATAATCTACATATATCAACAAACATATCAAAAGTAATGGCATTTTAAGGAAAATATCCTATTTGTTCAAAATAGTTCTACAAAACAAAACAATATATCAAGTAAGATGTTTCATGTATTTAGGATCATTATTATCATATGAAAAAGAGAAAGATCTATAAAAGATCAAAATTCCGGCATGTGTGTGGCACAATTCAAAGAATCTTGATTAATAAAACCAAGATACGGAAGTGAAAACTGGACATTAAATAAATTTGGAAAAAGGGAGATAGAAACAGCAGCAATGCGTTTCTTAAGAAAGATAGCAGGACACGCTTTCAAGAGATCATATCCGCAATACCGACATAAACTTACAAATATATGGAGGGTCTGATGCCAGAGTGAACCAACTACAAAATCTGAGTTACACGCTTTCAAGAGATCATATCCGCAATACCGACATAAACTTACAAATATATGGAGGGTCTGATGCCAGAGTGAACCACTACAAAATCTGAGTTACACGCTTTCAAGAGATCATATCCGCAATACCGACATAAACTTACAAATATATGGAGGGTCTGATGCCAGAGTGAACCAACTACAAAATCTGAGTTACACGCTTTCAAGAGATCATATCCGCAATACCGACATAAACTTACAAATATATGGAGGTCTGATGCCAGAGTGAACCAACTACAAAATCTGAGTTACACGCTTTCAAGAGATCATATCCGCAATACCGACATAAACTTACAAATATATGGAGGGTCTGATGCCAGAGTGAACCAACTACAAAATCTGAGTTACACGCTTTCAAGAGATCATATCCGCAATACCGACATAAACTTACAAATATATGGAGGGTCTGATGCCAGAGTGAACCAACTACAAATCTGAGTTACACGCTTTCAAGAGATCATATCCGCAATACCGACATAAACTTACAAATATATGGAGGGTCTGATGCCAGAGTGAACCAACTACAAATCTGAGTTACACGCTTTCAAGAGATCATATCCGCAATACCGACATAAACTTACAAATATATGGAGGGTCTGATGCCAGAGTGAACCAACTACAAAATCTGAGTTACACGCTTTCAAGAGATCATATCCGCAATACCGACATAAACTTACAAATATATGGAGGGTCTGATGCCAGAGTGAACCAACTACAAAATCTGAGTTACACGCTTTCAAGAGATCATATCCGCAATACCGACATAAACTTACAAATATATGGAGGGTCTGATGCCAGAGTGAACCAACTACAAAATCTGAGTTACACGCTTTCAAGAGATCATATCCGCAATACCGACATAAACTTACAAATATATGGAGGGTCTGATGCCAGAGTGAACCAACTACAAAATCTGAGTTACACGCTTTCAAGAGATCATATCCGCAATACCGACATAAACTTACAAATATATGGAGGGTCTGATGCCAGAGTGAACCAACTACAAAATCTGATAGTTACACGCTTTCAAGAGATCATATCCGCAATACCGACATAAACTTACAAATATATGGAGGGTCTGATGCCAGAGTGAACCAACTACAAATCTGAGTTACACGCTTTCAAGAGATCATATCCGCAATACCGACATAAACTTACAAATATATGGAGGGTCTGATGCCAGAGTGAACCAACTACAAAATCTGAGTTACACGCTTTCAAGAGATCATATCCGCAATACCGACATAAACTTACAAATATATGGAGGGTCTGATGCCAGAGTGAACCAACTACAAAATCTGAGTTACACGCTTTCAAGAGATCATATCCGCAATACCGACATAAACTTACAAATATATGGAGGGTCTGATGCCAGAGTGAACCAACTACAAAATCTGAGTTACACGCTTTCAAGAGATCATATCCGCAATACCGACATAAACTTACAAATATATGGAGGGTCTGATGCCAGAGTGAACCAACTACAAAATCTGAGTTACACGCTTTCAAGAGATCATATCCGCAATACCGACATAAACTTACAAATATATGGAGGGTCTGATGCCAGAGTGAACCAACTACAAAATCTGAGTTACACGCTTTCAAGAGATCATATCCGCAATACCGACATAAACTTACAAATATATGGAGGGTCTGATGCCAGAGTGAACCAACTACAAAATCTGAGTTACACGCTTTCAAGAGATCATATCCGCAATACCGACATAAACTTACAAATATATGGAGGGTCTGATGCCAGAGTGAACCAACTACAAAATCTGAGTTACACGCTTTCAAGAGATCATATCCGCAATACCGACATAAACTTACAAATACATGGAGGGTCTGATGCCAGAGTGAACCAACTACAAAATCTGAGTTACACGCTTTCAAGAGATCATATCCGCAATACCGACATAAACTTACAAATACATGGAGGGTCTGATGCCAGAGTGAACCAACTACAAAATCTGAGTTACACGCTTTCAAGAGATCATATCCGCAATACCGACATAAACTTACAAATATATGGAGGGTCTGATGCCAGAGTGAACCAACTACAAAATCTGAGTTACACGCTTTCAAGAGATCATATCCGCAATACCGACATAAACTTACAAATATATGGAGGGTCTGATGCCAGAGTGAACCAACTACAAAATCTGAGTTACACGCTTTCAAGAGATCATATCCGCAATACCGACATAAACTTACAAATATATGGAGGGTCTGATGCCAGAGTGAACCAACTACAAAATCTGAGTTACACGCTTTCAAGAGATCATATCCGCAATACCGACATAAACTTACAAATATATGGAGGGTCTGATGCCAGAGTGAACCAACTACAAAATCTGAGTTACACGCTTTCAAGAGATCATATCCGCAATACCGACATAAACTTACAAATATATGGAGGGTCTGATGCCAGAGTGAACCAACTACAAAATCTGAGTTACACGCTTTCAAGAGATCATATCCGCAATACCGACATAAACTTACAAATACATGGAGGGTCTGATGCCAGAGTGAACCAACTACAAAATCTGAGTTACACGCTTTCAAGAGATCATATCCGCAATACCGACATAAACTTACAAATATATGGAGGGTCTGATGCCAGAGTGAACCAACTACAAAATCTGAGTTACACGCTTTCAAGAGATCATATCCGCAATACCGACATAAACTTACAAATACATGGAGGGTCTGATGCCAGAGTGAACCAACTACAAAATCTGAGTTACACGCTTTCAAGAGATCATATCCGCAATACCGACATAAACTTACAAATACATGGAGGGTCTGATGCCAGAGTGAACCAACTACAAAATCTGAGTTACACGCTTTCAAGAGATCATATCCGCAATACCGACATAAACTTACAAATATATGGAGGGTCTGATGCCAGAGTGAACCAACTACAAAATCTGAGTTACACGCTTTCAAGAGATCATATCCGCAATACCGACATAAACTTACAAATATATGGAGGGTCTGATGCCAGAGTGAACCAACTACAAAATCTGAGTTACACGCTTTCAAGAGATCATATCCGCAATACCGACATAAACTTACAAATATATGGAGGGTCTGATGCCAGAGTGAACCAACTACAAAATCTGAGTTACACGCTTTCAAGAGATCATATCCGCAATACCGACATAAACTTACAAATACATGGAGGGTCTGATGCCAGAGTGAACCAACTACAAAATCTGAGTTACACGCTTTCAAGAGATCATATCCGCAATACCGACATAAACTTACAAATACATGGAGGGTCTGATGCCAGAGTGAACCAACTACAAAATCTGAGTTACACGCTTTCAAGAGATCATATCCGCAATACCGACATAAACTACAAATATATGGAGGGTCTGATGCCAGAGTGAACCAACTACAAAATCTGAGTTACACGCTTTCAAGAGATCATATCCGCAATACCGACATAAACTTACAAATATATGGAGGGTCTGATGCCAGAGTGAACCAACTACAAAATCTGAGTTACACGCTTTCAAGAGATCATATCCGCAATACCGACATAAACTTACAAATACATGAGGGTCTGATGCCAGAGTGAACCAACTACAAAATCTGAGTTTACACGCTTTCAAGAGATCATATCCGCAATACCGACATAAACTTACAAATACATGGAGGGTCTGATGCCAGAGTGAACCAACTACAAAATCTGAGTTACACGCTTTCAAGAGATCATATCCGCAATACCGACATAAACTTACAAATATATGGAGGGTCTGATGCCAGAGTGAACCAACTACAAAATCTGAGTTACACGCTTTCAAGAGATCATATCCGCAATAACCGACATAAACTTACAAATATATGGAGGGTCTGATGCCAGAGTGAACCAACTACAAAATCTGAGTTACACGCTTTCAAGAGATCATATCCGCAATACCGACATAAACTTACAAATATATGGAGGGTCTGATGCCAGAGTGAACCAACTACAAAATCTGAGTTACACGCTTTCAAGAGATCATATCCGCAATACCGACATAAACTTACAAATACATGGAGGGTCTGATGCCAGAGTGAACCAACTACAAAATCTGAGTTACACGCTTTCAAGAGATCATATCCGCAATACCGACATAAACTTACAAATATATGGAGGGTCTGATGCCAGAGTGAACCAACTACAAAATCTGAGTTACACGCTTTCAAGAGATCATATCCGCAATACCGACATAAACTTACAAATACATGGAGGGTCTGATGCCAGAGTGAACCAACTACAAAATCTGAGTTACACGCTTTCAAGAGATCATATCCGCAATACCGACATAAACTTACAAATATATGGAGGGTCTGATGCCAGAGTGAACCAACTACTACAAATATATGGAGGGTCTGATGCCAGAGTGAACCAACTACTACAAATATATGGAGGGTCTGATGCCAGAGTGAACCAACTACTACAAATATATGGAGGGTCTGATGCCAGAGTGAACCAACTACTACAAATATATGGAGGGTCTGATGCCAGAGTGAACCAACTACAAAATCTGAGTTACACGCTTTCAAGAGATCATATCCGCAATACCGACATAAACTTACAAATATATGGAGGGTCTGATGCCAGAGTGAACCAACTACTACAAATATATGGAGGGTCTGATGCCAGAGTGAACCAACTACTACAAATATATGGAGGGTCTGATGCCAGAGTGAACCAACTACTACAAATATATGGAGGGTCTGATGCCAGAGTGAACCAACTACAAAATCTGAGTTACACGCTTTCAAGAGATCATATCCGCAATACCGACATAAACTTACAAATATATGGAGGGTCTGATGCCAGAGTGAACCAACTACTACAAATATATGGAGGGTCTGATGCCAGAGTGAACCAACTACTACAAATATATGGAGGGTCTGATGCCAGAGTGAACCAACTACTACAAATATATGGAGGGTCTGATGCCAGAGTGAACCAACTACTACAAATATATGGAGGGTCTGATGCCAGAGTGAACCAACTATACAAATATATGGAGGGTCTGATGCCAGAGTGAACCAACTACAAAATCTGAGTTACACGCTTTCAAGAGATCATATCCGCAATACCGACATAAACTTACAAATATATGGAGGGTCTGATGCCAGAGTGAACCAACTACTACAAATATATGGAGGGTCTGATGCCAGAGTGAACCAACTACTACAAATATATGGAGGGTCTGATGCCAGAGTGAACCAACTACAAAATCTGAGTTACACGCTTTCAAGAGATCATATCCGCAATACCGACATAAACTTACAAATATATGGAGGGTCTGATGCCAGAGTGAACAACTACAAAATCTGAGTTACACGCTTTCAAGAGATCATATCCGCAATACCGACATAAACTTACAAATATATGGAGGGTCTGATGCCAGAGTGAACCAACTACAAAATCTGAGTTACACGCTTTCAAGAGATCATATCCGCAATACCGACATAAACTTACAAATATATGGAGGGTCTGATGCCAGAGTGAACCAACTACTACAAATATATGGAGGGTCTGATGCCAGAGTGAACAACTACTACAAATATATGGAGGGTCTGATGCCAAGTGAACCAACTACTACAAATATATGGAGGGTCTGATGCCAGAGTGAACCAACTACTACAAATATATGAGGGTCTGATGCCAGAGTGAACCAACTACTACAAATATATGGAGGGTCTGATGCCAGAGTGAACCAACTACTACAAATATATGGAGGGTCTGATGCCAGAGTGAACCAACTACTACAAATATATGGAGGGTCTGATGCCAGAGTGAACCAACTACTACAAATATATGGAGGGTCTGATGCCAGAGTGAACCAACTACAAAATCTGAGTTTTTCTGTTTCCTGTTGATGTGTGTTGTAAAAGGTGACATCTATCGTATGTCAGAAGCAACTACATAATAACCTCATTGGAACAATGTGAAATGTTAAGTTGGCATTCTTGCAAATGAAGTAGATAAATTATTTTAAGTTGGCAAAACGAACCAAGTCTGAAAAAAAAAATGGCGTCGTCATCTGACATAGTTCCCGCCAAGAGGAGATTATTACGTGAAATCAATAGTGGTACAGACTTTGAAGGAGGTTCTGGTGAAGAATATGTTCCAGAAAGTAGTGCTTCAAGCAGTGGAGGTATGTATTCCACTTCATCTTACATTATTAATGCAACAATGTATTTTTTCTCTCGTATAAAAGTTAATCATATTAGTACTTTTTTTTGTATGCTAGAGTGAACTAACTACATTTTGTAAGCATGTGGCTCGCTCTGTTAACTTAACTTCAAACTATTATAGTCTTTGACTCCACGCCTGTTATGTATTGAGGTATTTCATTTTTAATACAAAGTACCAACCCCAGAAAGCCGAATGGATGTAGTTGGTTCACTCTGGCAGAAGAAATCCTTAACAGTTTCCTATACATAACACAGTACAAAGTTTTTACGTAAACTAAGTTGTTACAAAATACTAAGTTTTTAGGATGTACAGATGTAATATATTAATGTTTGATTAAGACTATGATAGATTTGTTGTTTACATTTTAGATGAGAACATTGAAAGAAGAAAAATAAAGAAAAGGAAACGTATTAAAGCACAACCAGATCAATGGAAAAATAATATTAGAAAAACAAAAAAGGAACAGTGGGAAACCCTACATTACAACGGCAGGAAAGAGAAATATGGGAAAGCCATTTGAAGATTATATATGCAATTGTAAAAACAAATGCTCAGAAAAAGTTAGTGTTCAGGATCGTCAAAAATTCTATGATATGTTTTACAAAGAAGGGGATTTTGAAACTCAAAATGCGATTATAGGGAGATCAGTTAAATCTCTACCTGTATCTGATAGGAGAGTGCAAGAAGGGGACGGTTTGAAGAGGCAATTCTCACGACAATATTTCATGCCAACTTCAATGGGAGATATCAAAGTATGTAAAGGAATATTTATTCAAACTTTAAATATTAACAGCGCAAAGGTACACCGAACTCTTTCAAAAGTATCAAAAGGCGACTTAGAAGACAAGAGAGGTAAACATGTGCCTTATAACAAACTACCAGAAGAGAGTTACTTCATGTGAGAGAACATAAATTCATTCCCATGTTACGACAGCCACTACTGTAGAAAGGATAGTCCGGATAAAAAATTTTTGATTGAAGGTTTGAATTTAAGTTTAATATATAGGTTGTACAAGGAAAAAAATGCTGCAACAAAACTTATCTTCAGAAATCGTGTCTCAATCTGTGTATGAAAAAATTTTCTACAAAGATTTCAATCTAGGGTTTAAACCTCCCCACAAAGACACCTGTAAAACCTGCGATGGATTTGATGTCAAATTAAAGTACTTGGAATCACAACCAGAAACCGCAGAAAAGAAAAGGGTCATTGCTGAAGTCAAGACTAAAAAAGAACTTCATCACAGGAAAGTCGAACTTGCAAGGCATACAATGATGAAAGATAAAGAAATGGCAAAGAAAGGTGAATGTACTGTTTTGTCCTTCGATCTTCAAAAAACTTTTTCTCTACCAAAGGTGCCTACAGGAGTGGTATATTACAAGAGACAGCTCTCCTGCTTCAATTTAGGTATCCATGACCTAGGAACTGCCAAAGGTACCATGGATTTGTGGCATGAAGCTGTAGCTGGGCGAAGACCCGATGAAATAGGTTCATGCCTACTTAAATACATGCAGAATAATCCTATGAAAAGTAAAGTTATTCTGTGGTCAGATTCCTGTGGGGGTCAAAACAGAAACATTAAGCTGACTAGCCTCTTGATGCGCCTTGTTCAAGACCCAACAAATAATATCAGAGAGATTGTTCAGAAATTTGCTATACCAGGTCACAGCTACATGCCTAATGATACTGATTTCAGCCATATAGAGAATGCTATGAAGTATCAGTCACACGTTTTTCATCCAGACGATTTTGCAAATGTGATAAAAGCATGCAGAACCAAAAAAAATCAGCTTTTGATGTGAACTATATGAGCACTGAAGACTTTCATAGCTCTAAGAATGTTACTAGAATGCTTACTAACAGATAGAAAGTTGATGGACAGACAGTATCTTGGCTTAAGATAAGAAGCTTGAGAGTGTCTGAAGAAACCCCCAATATAATGGAATATAAGTATACCCATAATGAGGACATAGAATATAGCAAAGTGAGTTTTTGCAAATGACTCAAAGGTCGCCCTGCTCAACTATATAATATTGTACTAGACTTAAAATTTCCAAGTGGAAAGCCAATCACAACAGCTAAGAAGAATTATTTGTTAAGCATGCTTTGTCTCATCCCTCCCATGTACCATGGTTTCTACAACAACATTTGCAGTGAAGAAAATACCATCGAAGAGTATGGAGCAGATGAAGATGTACAGCTTGATAGTGATTAGGCCTAATGTAAAATACATTTTCAGATTATCAGTGTTTCGTTCATTGTGTCCTGTGAGAGAATGAGCCTCCCCAATTTATTTTGAGTTACCTGAAGTATTTCAAAACTTATTTAATTGTGTATGTGCATTTATCTATTTATGTGTCTCAAAATATAGAACCAGTCTCATAATGATATGCTGTATTTTCATTCTTTTAATTTGCCATAGTGAACCAAGTCCGAAAGTCATATAAACAAACAAGTGCCAATGAGAGGCCAATAGTGCTCTAATATTCAAATGCACACAAAAAACGATAAGAATAATATGTTAGACGGTGACCAATAAGGAAAAAACAGATCATGCCATTATTCATTTTTATATTTCAAAATATGCTTTAAAGTTGAATTGTGAAAAATATTAAAAACGTAGTTGGTTCACTTTGGCATCAGACCCTCCATATATGAATTAGCAAATAAATTGACAAACAACAAATTAAAATGATTTCAACATATAAATATAATGGAGTTATCTCGTCTATCAAAACAGACTTTACAATAATTTTATTACAAGAGGCAAACGTTCCTTTGGAGACCCATGACCAGATGAAGTGATATGCTTTGAGTCGGTAGAGGCTTATCAGCCTAACCTTGAAGTCGAAGAAGAAGAAAATAATAATAATAATAATAATAATAATAATAATTGTTTTGAAAGAGAGAAAAAAAAACGAATCTGATATTTTATTAATGTCCCCTGCCATTTGCAAAACAAAAATAAAATAAACATACAGGGTGAGTCAGGAGGAAAGGTGAATGCTTTGAGGGGTGATAGTACTGGTGAATCTGAACAAAAAACTTCTAATATACATACGGCCTTTCTTTAATCGTTTCAGAGTATTTAATGAAATAACGAGGAACCGGAAAAGTGCAGGTGACAGTAAATGAAGATACTGTTATCTTAAGTTTTGTTTAATTGTGTACATTTCCTCACAATATATGTTCAAACACTCCACCGCCAACGTCAGTGCATTATGCTACTCTTGTAGACCGCTGTTGTGTTGCTGATCTGAGCTCATTCGTACTTTTCTTTACTCGAGCACAATCATTAATGAGAAGTACCTCTCTTGTGTCCACTCTGTGCTTGTAGACTTCGCTGTTAAGCCAACCCCACAAAACGTAATCTAATGTGGTAAGATCTGGTGACCTAAGTAGCCAAGCAATGATTGCACCGCGACCGATTCCTTGAAAATGTGTTATCAGAATACTTGAAGGATATCCCTTTGGCATGTACTTTCAGCATGATGGAGCTCCTTCGCAATCCGTACGGCCAGTGAAACGGCACCACAACAAAACGTATCCTGGGCGTTGGATCGGTCGCGGAGGAATCATTGCTTGGCCACCGATGTCATCCGATCTTACCCATTAGATTACTTTTTATGGGGTTGGCTTAAGAGCGAAGTTTACAAGCACAGAGTGAACAAAAAATAGGTACTTCTCTCTCATGCTTGTACGAATGAGCTCAAATCAGCAACACAACTGCTGCCTACAAGAGCAGCATACTACATTAAAGTTGGCGGTGGAGTGTTTGAACATCTTTTGTGAGGAAACATACACGATTAAACAAAACTTAAGATAACAGTATATTGATTTACTGTCACTTGCACTTTTCTGGTTCCTCGTTTTTATTAAATTACCTTGAAACGGTTAAGAAAAGAACATATGTATATTAGAAGTTTTTTGTTCAGAATCACCAATATTATCACCCTTCAAAGTATGTACCTTTCCTCCTGACTCACCCTGTATATGCCTAACCGCTGTGGTGTCGGGGTAGTATCTCTATCACTTACGCTGCGGACTGTGCTGCGATCTCCGGTGGGAACAAATTTCCTGGGTGATTTTTCCTAGAATTTTCCTCACCTTAATACACATATCAGAAAACTTTAAGATTTAAACGGTCTCCGAACGGCATCTGACCATCATATACGCCATGTTTTGTCTGATGTGTGAGACTAATGGTGTGTTTCGTCTTAAATGTTCTTATTGTCTCGGAGGAAGTCCTGGAGTGAGCTGATCACTTATTCGGGAAGGCCCTCTACGAAAACGGTATGTGTCGATTCGAAGTTTAAAATTATATCCCCGACAGGTTTTGCTACTGTTAAGACTCGGATGCGCGGGGCACGTAAACGTAAGGTGAGAAGTTAAACTACTGTGGTGGGATAGATATTCCGCTGCATGTGATTATACTGCCTAATGGATTCTCAAACTAATATTAAATAAAACCAACATAAAAATGAGAAGCTAAAATTATAAAATTGTAACTGCGATCTCAGTTGTCTTCGACAATAAACTTCGGTTAAAGAAAATTCGTTGTAGGTCTTTCGGAATATGATCTGTATTCAGCTGCTGATAAAGTAATATTTATTTTTACTGATTATTCTACCCACAGAGTTATAGTCGCTGGATACGTTCTCATTTAGTATGTTTTTGTTCTTGTCATTTTTTAATATTGCTCGGAAGTCTGTTAAGAGTATTTTAAGCTTAAAACTACTATTATGACTAAACATTTAAAACATCGTTCTAATAGTCGCAATTTCCAATGTTTAGCAATGAAACGCAGCATGTGGTACGAGGAAGGTATTCTAAAATAAGTTCAATCAGCGAAATCAGTGGGGTTTATTTGAACCCAGAAAATAAAAATCTGTCTTGTTTTCACCGCGGTCAAACGCACTTAAATAAGCTGGCTTCAGACATTGAGTTTCTACAATTTAATAACTTGTATTTAGGGTGCTCTCTTGTAGAGGGGACTGAGTTGATAATAATTAGATTTGGAAACCTTGTCCTGAAACTTACCGTTTACGTGCTACATCCGTTTGAAGACACGTTTTTAACGCGACCACTTTTACAAGTAACACTGGTCAACTTCCTCATGAGTACCAATAGTTGTACTTAATGCAGTTTTTTTAATGGTGTTTTCAAATATGTATTCGGAATTTCTCCATCACCCACAGTTGTTTATTTCAATTTCAATTAATGGATTTAAATAATTATTTTTTAATAAACCTAGATTTCTTCCCAGAAAATCTTGGCGCAGTGAGCGATGAGCACGGGGAACACTTTCATCAGGAGATTTCAGCTATGGAAAAGAGATATCAAGGCAAATGGAATCCTAATATGCTGGCCGATTATTGTTGGACCATCAAGAGGGATGCTCCACAGGCGAAATATAACAGAAAATCGTCATTTCTTACTTTCTAGGTGAGTCCGAATGTTCGAATATTGTGTAGTTACGAATGTAGAAAATAGTAATGTGTTTGAAATTATAAATGCCTATCTCTCGTAAACTTGTGATGGAGAAAAACCGATATCATATTTGAATTCAGGAGAAAAAATACTATCAGAATCACATATTTGCTTTCTGAGACAAAAAAGTTTCTTTTTTGTTGCTCAGTGTAATTTATTATGAGGCGTGACACAGTACATCACTTGTTTTACAATTCAACTCATTAATAACCAAGAAACAAAATGGGCACTGAATAATGACTTGCATTAATTAATCACGGATACACCCTCCACAATAATTTTTTGCAGTTTTCAAAATTTCGAAGAAAAATTTACAGTTTTTGAAAAAAAAAACACCAAGTCTTGGAATACTCGATAGGGACATTTTTGATTTACACGAATCGCGAAGCTATTACTTGTTGAGACACGTGACATACGTTCAGGCAATGCTTGATTTCAAACGGCTGTAGCAAGGGAACGGTAAATTTCCGGACATGGTTTCCAAGTCTAAATATTATCAACTCAGTTCCCTCTGCAAGTCCTAGAAGTTTAAGTTCACTTGCAAGGGTACACTGGAATATTAAATAGAGAAAGATTTTGTCTCTTCCTGGATTGCCTGATTAGTATAATAAATTGGTTAGTGCGCCAGCGCGTAAAGCTAGATATCTCAGTTCAAATTCCTGATCATGCAGACATTTTTCTCTGTATTTGCAATAACTATTGCACACGAAAAATACATTAATTTCAATACTGCATTCTTTAAATCTTCTCCGAAAATATTTTCCACTAGAAAAACACGTTCTTGTGTTGTAAGCATTATTTGCACAGTAAAGTACCCTTGCACCGAGAAGACGTGTGAATTACCTTGTAACAGGAGAGCCCTTATGGGTGCGAGAGTTGGAAATGATCTTTTGCTTGCCCAGAGTCGAGGCTAAACTACCAACTTGGGGGGGGGGGAGCAAATGACCGCTAATCTACCTGCTGCACTGCGGCGAGACTAATATTTATCACGGTTCGGATATGGCGATCATTTAATTATATATGACTTGTTCCTGTCCACCGCTTTGGTGTCGGGATAACATCGTTTCCTGCTACCTAGCGAGCTCGGATTCGGTCCCCGGTCGGAACAAGTTTTCTGGATGAGGTTTCTTTTCGGGGTTATTCCTCACATGTAAGACAAATACCGATAAACTTTAAGATCCAAATGGTCCTCTAACGTCAACTGACCATCAAATTCTTCCATATCAAATTCTCATTTAGTACGAATGAATAAATGGTAGGTCTTGTCTTAAATTTCGTGTTGTCTCTGAGGTGCCCTGACTTTCAGCTCATAACTAATCCAGGAAAGTTAGGGATACATTTTTTTCGAAAAATAAACCCACCACTTATTCAAGTGGTAATTAGGAGTCAAATCTTTAAAATATAGCCTAACATATTATGTGTTAAAAAAAAAGTAATCTTAAAATTTCATTTCAGTGACTTGAATGTGTGAGATATCTTTTTTTGTAAGCACCCAAGATTCAGATTCATATAAAAGAACAGGAAAAGCCATAATTTTATAAAACCTGAGCTGAGTTTCTCTTCGAGTCTTTCGGAGGGTTCTTATTATGGTGCCACACGTCATTTTATATCGCTTTAACTTATTATGTATATCCCAATAGTTAAAGTGAGCTATCTGTTCTATTATTTCATTATTGATTACTATTTTTGTCTGACTGGCAGTTTGCCCTGAAAAGCCATAATTTTAGTTTCTGAAGTTGAGACTTTAAGATTATAATAGAGTCCTAATTGATTCAACGTGTAAATAAATGACTCTTTGTAAATCATACACAATGAATCGATAAGAAATGAACTGGAGATATTTTCAATACTTGATAAACTGGAAGGGCACACATCCAAAAGAAAAACATTTAGACAGAATTGACAATACAAGATTACCCAAAACGATCAACACCTACAAACCGCATGGAAAAATATCTTTGGGACGGCCAAGGAAACGATGGACTTGAGACCGGAACAAGTCGCGTTGGCCTAATCCTGGAAAGGAAGAAGGAGAAGAAGAAGAAGAAGAAGAAGAAACAGAAGAAGAAAATCGGTCGGTAGTTTTAGGCTGGGAAAAAAATCAGTAAATGTGAAAGAAAAGTAGCACTCAAAAGACGAAAACATTTTCCTGATTAAATCGGCTGATACCATTTTGCAAAAAAAAAAAAATTCATAACTTTCAGTAGAATTCACGAAAGTGTAAAAACGGGTATCTCCAAAAACAATTTAATCAATAATGATCCCAAAGCAAATATTGAAAGTGTTAATTGTTGAGTTAGTTATTTTAACTCATCTCATATTTTTTTGTTATTCTGCAGATTAATACTTCATAGAATGTAGTTAGAATTCTAAGTTCTTAGAATGCATTGACAATGTCGCATAGATGCGACGAAACTATATAATCTGCAGAATAACAAAAAAATATGAAGTGAGTTAAAATAACTAGCACATAACAATTAAAACAAACCTAATAGTGTTATTTCTTACAAATATTAAATGAAAAATCAAAGTGTTTTTTGTTCTTGAAGAACTGGTTTACAATCTCCAGGCAATCAAAAGCATGTAAAATACAATTAAGCATTCAAAAGTCTAAAAAAAAATCTATTTCAATGTAACGAGCCTGAGGAAAAGGGCCGACATAGTGGGAAAACTTTCTCGAAGCTCCGGCTGTTCCGAGCGTAAAAAAGCGATCTCTTGCATTGTCGACATGTTTATTCACTTTTCACTGTAGCCAATTACCAACAAGTTTATTCAGGCTAAGTTATGTAGATTGCATTAGATAAGATGTTTTAGATTATATTGGATTAGGTAGCTATTTGCTGACATTCCTTTATTGTTTCGAATGTATTTCATCACGTTGTTTTAGCAATGCTAATAGACATGTTCCAACGATAGTATGGTGTATTCTAGGTTATTTTTACGTCAATTTTTCTTGTAGTTTTAAGCATTATCGCATTTCTTAAAAAAAATATTGCCATGCGCTACCGGGGGTTTGTTCTCACCACGCTTTTTTAAAAATAAACTAGACAGATGGTCACGGGAAACTTTCATAAGTAATGCCACGAGTGATTTCCAAATTATCGATAAATTCACGACTCACGAAGTGAGGAGTGAATTTATATAGAGAATTTGGAAATCAAGAGTGGCATTTGTTAGGACTATTTAACGAATATAATTAAGCTGTTTACTCACAAATCATTATTTAAACATAGTTATTTTAAAATATTTATATATTTAATGTAAACGGCGATGTTTGAAAACAAATGAGAAACGATAGCTCCGCTTCATCTGCTGCTTTTGTTGATCACTGCAACCAGATCATACTATTTATTGCCAAAGGAACGCAATATTGTAAGAATGCTCTCTAGTGGAGGAAAAATGAAACACATCAAACTGTATATTAATTCATTTCTGATGTCGTATGATGTAAATATGACAATTATATTTTTTCTGGATTATTACCTGGAAAAAAATACATTTAAGAAAGTGCAAACAGTGGTTTCTTTTTTTGGTGGTATAATAAATTGCTACAAATGTTTTTATATGCAATCTGGTAGCCGTATTTATTATAGGCTCAGTCACTGCAAAATAATGGCCAGACCTGTTCAGAATATTAAAAAGGAGGAGCTTTCTTTAATATGTTAAATATAACAGTGATAAATATTTCGTGAAACACGACTCTGATTGGTTGTAAAACAGAAATCATTGAAAAGTGATTGGTCATTGACTCCGATTTGGGGCATGAGTTAAATAGTCAAAATAACTTAATTGGGTTCACATAAACTGTCAGTGACATTTCACATATAGTTTGCTGCAATAATTAATCTTGCTTTACAGTTTATTTGGCGCATAATTATTTGTAGTCACAAACGAGTTCTCTTGCCATAGTTTCTTCTGATCACAGTTCACTGTATCGCTGTCACAACAGAAGTGACAGACTCCCGATCCGGTAACAATATATATAAAACATGATAAGAAAAATAAATGCCTAAACCGGATTTGAACCCGGACCTCTGGGTTGGTACCCCAGCATGTTATCTATTACACCACCAGGCAAATCCAATTCAAACATTTATCTTTCTTACATACATACATACATACATAAATATATATATATATATATATATATATATATATATTATATTCTCCATTATTACTAGATGTCGCGAGAACTCTGTCTTCACTGCCATCTAGTAGCTGACTATAACAAGTAAGCAAATCAAAGAGAATATTTTTACTTTATAGTTTGCATTGCTTGCATTGCTCAATGTCAAAAAATTAATTATAAAACACACACACACACACACACACACACACACACACACACACACACACACACACACACACACACACACACACACACACACACACACACACACAACACAACACACACACACACATATACACATATATATATATATATATATATATATATATATACACTAGAAGTCCCGGGCCCGCGTTGCTGTGGCTAAGGTATATGTCTTTCAGCCAGATTACTTAAAAGTAATACTTGCAAACGAAATTAATAATATTGAACATAAAATAAACACTGAACACACTTAAATTATGAAATAATCAATATTTGTAATTCAATTGAAATTCGCGGTTGCAACAAAAAGCACAGCCATCTGGATCTCTCTTTGTTAAATAATAAACCAATTACCTTACCAAATTACCTTACATTGCCATCTGTTAGAATCGTATGGAACTCATAGATAATTATAACTCTTTGTTAAATAATAAACAAATAATTTGCAATAAAAAAATAATGCGACTATAAATTTAGTTATAAACTACCCTAAGTCTCAAGTTGGATCAAACTGCACACAGTGTGCAAAATTTTATTAAAATCGGTTCAGTAGTTTAGGATTCCATCGCGGACAAACAACGTGACACGTAATTTTTTTATATATATATATATATATATATATGCTGGGGAATGAACTTCCTAGGCTTCCAATCAAGACTTTTCTAGTATTGAAGCTTCGGGAGTCGAAGCCTTTGGACAGGAGGGGTGGATGCAAATAGAACCTTCCGGACATGGATGTCTAGACGCAACGATCTTTTGTGTGCGGGTCTTTCAATTCGCATGTCATCAACTCGAGATTTTTCCATCCACTAACACTGCGAGGTCCCTACTCCTGCTGTTGCCAGCGCAATTCAAATGCTACTATACAATGCGTCAATCTAATCCGGCTAAAAAAGATCATAGTTAGTCCATTTTTAACAAAAAAATATTTTATAGTGTCATTTCAATATATATATCCCATAAAAATAGTTGCCTTCACTGTATCTATAATAAAATGAGCTGGACTCCTCTGTTATAAACATTGATTTCATAAGACGAGCATTCTAAACTGGACAGAATAAGAAATGAAGCGATTGGGCAACATTATGAATAACTAACTGGCGCTATATAACCCATAGGTCCATGGCCGCACGGAAATAAACTCTCTATACATCCCTATCCTGAGCTAATGTTTTCCAATCATTCCCTGTATGATCTACTTACCTCAAATCATAGTTATTCTCCCGCCTCATTTTTGGTCTACAAACTGGGCGTTTTTCTCTGGTTTTCCTACAAGAAGGTTCCATGCACGTCTTTCATTCCCAATTCGTGCCACATATTCTGCCCATCGCAATCTATAAGACTTAACTGTTCTTATTATATCTGGCTACCTATAAAGACCATGTAGTTCACAGTTATGTAGTCTTCTGCATTCACCTGTCTACTCATCTGTCTTTGGTCCAAAAAGTTTCCTAAGAACTTTATTCTCAAATACTCGTAATCTCACTTATAGTAAGAGCTGAACATTTTCAATTATATATTTTATAAAATATTTGTAATTCTATTGCATAGAAATTTAAGAACGAATGGATGATGAAAAGTTACCAAGAAGAATTTTGGATTAGATTATAGCAGTTAAGAGAGGTTCTTAGGAAAATGTTTGGACCAAAAAGAGATGAATAGGCAGTCGATTGGAGAAAACTACACAACAGTGAGCTACACGATCTTTATGAGAAACCAGATGTGATTGGAACAGTTGTCTCATAGATTGCAATGTTTTCATGTGTCATGCATGGGGTATGAAAGAAGGGCATAGAAACTCTGTAAGAAAACCAGAGGAAAAGCGTTCAGTGGGGAAGCCAAACATGTCGTGGGCGAATAACATTAACCACGAATTTAGGAAAATAAATTATAAAGGGGAAGATTAGAAAACATTAGCTCGAGACAGTGACGAATAAAGATTTTGCGCCGCGCGGCCATGAATCTAATGATTCATTAGTGGCAGTGAGTGAGTTAGTCAGTTAGAAGAGGTAGACAAAAAAAAAAAGTATCTGCAGAGCACAAATAAAGCGATGGATGAAAAAGCCTTGTAAGGTTGGGACTTGGAAGATAGAGAAATTTAGAGGTGGGAAGGCTAAGAGTATAGAACATTGGTCACAGGAAGATGTGATAATGCATAATAATAATAATAAGGTACTGCTCACAATTTGTTCATATCAGTTTAAATAGTAGTCTATGATGGATTTCACTCGATTTTTACATATTAGTACATGGTAACAGAGTTCACATATACAGCCTGATTCCGGGTCATGGTAGGTTTTTGTCTTGCATATAGCTTAGAACAACCATCGAATTCACAAAGTGACGCAGTTTCTGGTTTGTACCGGTCGATGATCTGTTCATCATAGCCTCTATAGATTAAAAATCCTTCTATTTTCTTTACATTATAATCCTGTTTATGATGTTATTATGGGAGTATATGTCGTTTTGAAACACACTGCAGTAGTGTTATTGGTTTGTCCGGACCAGAATTAACTAGTATTATTAATGATGGGGATTCTGTTATTTTGAAGCACGCTGTAGTGATATTGCATTGTCCAGTAGCAGAATTAGCAACGGGTTGTTATGATGGGGATGCTATCAAGGGAAATGAGTAATGTAATCAGCTTGTGAATTATGTAACCCTTTCAAAATGTTCCACTGACTTAGTGTAAACTTTGTATCTCAACTTACAGCCGGCTGTAGTCAGGGTTTATTTAACTAGGAACGTGTGGGTGGAGCAGCTCTACAATGTGCTAATATTCCTCTAAACATTACATTCAGCGCGGAGACACAATTCACCTAATTACTTTTCACTTGTTTTTTATTGTATTTTACTTTTGTAGGCTTCCACTTATATTTTATGTATGTGAAACATGGTCTCTTACAGTAAGGGAGGAGAAATTTCTGAGAACTAAATATATTCTGTGTCATTAAAATCTTTTATCTCATTTTTCTGTCTTGTACAATTTATAATTCATTCGTTAATTCTAAATTAAATCAACATTTTTGTAAATAATAATAATTGTGTTATAGACATATCATGTAATATTTATCTCCATTGTAAGTTAGATGTATGTCCCGCGCCATAGCCGAGTGGTTAAAGCAGGAAGCCTTGGCGCAGAGCCACGGGACTTGCGCTGGTTCGAGTCTCCATGGGAGAAAACATTTTCTCATGATATTTCGGCCAGTATGGACCGGTTCCCACCCAGCATCGTGAGGCATTTGAGTAGCTACAATAAATACCGGATCCAGGTTGAGAAAACCAGCTATAGCGGCTGGGGGACTCGACATTGCTGACCACATGTCACTCCTACACTGGCTTGATTATCGTCTACCCCTGTGATTGACACATGTGGATGTGAGGCCAGCAGCCGGATGGTAGACTAAGGGCCTTCTAGCCTGTCGCGCCAGGACAGAGTAATTTTTAAATTATTTTAACCTGGTTGAGTGGTAGACAAGGTCTCAAGGCCTTAACTCTGCCAGGTCAAATAAAGCTATTATTATTAAAAGAACAACGTTTT